>JAJQKJ010002876.1:0-158994 GCA_029574335.1 Rana kukunoris | reverse complement strand
TTGGATTTCTGGATCTGTGAATGCCGTCTATGGAGAATGAACCTGCTGAGGTCATCCGCCTGATGGGGCCCCGGGGCCCGATGACCTGCCCTCCGAGGTCCTGTTCTTCCATTGTGTGTTATGAGAAGTGACAGATCTGGTGTGGTGTCCCCGGGGCAGCGGCGGCCATTGTCCTCGCAGTATTGTGTGCTGGAAGCTTCTCCACCCGCTGAACGCTGACCTGTCACTCCTGTCCCCGGAGAGTGCCAGCTCAGCACTGACTGTCCACAAAATAACACCCCCCCCCAGACTGTCTTCACCTCAAAACACCCCCCCCCCCCCGGACTGTCTTCACAATATCCCACCCCCCGGACTGTCTTCACTACACCCCCCCCCCCGACCCCCCGGACTTGTCGCCCCCCAAAATACCACCCCCCCCCCCGGACTGTCGTCAACAATTACACACCCCCCCCGGGTGTTGTCTTCACATACCCACCGAACCCCCCCCCCGGACTGTCTTCCACCAATACCACTCCCCCCCCCCCCCGGACTGTCTTCACAATACCACCACCCCCCCCCCCCCGGACTGTCTTCACAATACCACCCCCCCCCCCCCCCCCCCCCCCCCCCCCCGGAGATAAATGTCTTTCACAATACCACTCCCCCCCCCCGGACTGTCTTCACAATACCACCCCCCCCCCCCGGACTGTCTTCACAATACCACCCCCCCCCCGGACTGTCTTCACAATACCAACCCCCCCCGGACTGTCCACAATACCCCCCCCCCCGGACTGTCTTCACAATACCACCCCCCCGGACTGTCTTCACCAATACCCCCCCCCGGACTGTCTCTCTAACAACCACCCCCGGTTTTCACAATATACACCCCCCCGGACTGTTTTCACAATACAACCCCCCCCCGGACCGGACTGTCTTCACAATACATACAACCCCCCCCCGGACTGTCTTCACAATACCCCCCCCCCCCCGGACTGTCTTCACAATACAACCCCCCCCCCCCCCCCCCCGGACTGTCTTCACAATACAACCCCCCCCCCCCCCCCCGCCCCCCCCGGACTGTCTTCACAATACAACCCCCCCCCCCCCCCCGGACTGTCTTCACAATACAACCCCCCCACCCTGGGGACTATCCTAATAATACAGCCCCCACCTGGAGACTGTCCTTGTACCCCCAGCCTGTCCTCATACCCCAGCCTCACGAGTGCCCATCAAATGCAGCCTTACACCCCCTGTAATGGAGGAACCCCCCCCCCCATATGTACCCCTATGATAGTGCTCCCTCTCCCCCATACATGTATAGGAATATCCCCAATCCCGGAATCCCACAGAATGTCCATTCCCATGCAGATTGCCGCCCTGGATGGGAATTAGGGGGTCTCGGGGGGGGGGGGGGGGGGGCACTGGATAAAGTGATTTGCATTTTATTAGAGGAGGCAGAGAAAGGTCCAGAGAGGTGGGGGGGGGGGGCATAGCTTCCATTTGTTGAAAAGGATTTTCCAGAGACTAAGGGATCAGCACTGGGGGGAGG
Organism: Rana kukunoris; assembly: GCA_029574335.1. Taxonomy (NCBI): domain Eukaryota; kingdom Metazoa; phylum Chordata; class Amphibia; order Anura; family Ranidae; genus Rana; species Rana kukunoris. The sequence goes on along the minus strand of JAJQKJ010002876.1, from coordinate 157,466 downwards.
GGAAGGGTGTGCGGCGTCACGCTGTACAGTCCACACCATCCCGGTTCCGAAGATGCGAGACAAAGCTTCTCCGGACCACCCAGCGATCCCACCCCCCCCCCCCCCCCCCCCAGATTTACTTATGCAATGCAGAGAGCCCCAGACAAAGAGACAATGGGCCCCTGAGATGTTAGGGGGGGCCCCTTTATCCCTCTATTTACTATCACACTGCGCAGTTCTGTACTGTAATACCAGTGTGGGAAAACCCTGCCGTCCCCGGGGGCCACTGTCACTCCACGTGGCGCCAGAATGAGCAACCATCTTCCCGGTGTGTGCCGTATCTCTACGCCATCAGAAGACGGGCGAGGGCTAGCACCGCACGCCATCAGAAGACGGGCGAGGGCTAGCGCCGCATGCCTCCTCCCCACACCATCAGAAGACGGGCGAGGACTAGCGCCGCACGCCTCCTCCCCACGCCATCAGAAGACGGGCGAGGGCTAGCGCCGCACGCCTCCTCCCCACGCCATCAGAAGACGGGCGAGGGCTAGCGCCGCACGCCTCCTCCCCACGCCATCAGAAGATGGGCGAGGACTAGCGCCCCACGCCATCAGAAGACGGGCGAGGACTAGCGCCGCACGCCTCCTCCCCACGCCATCAGAAGACGGGCGAGGTCTAGCGCCGCACGCCTCCTCCCCACGCCATCAGAAGACGGGCGAGGACTAGCACCGCACGCCTCCTCCCCACGCCATCAGAAGACGGGCGAGGACTAGCACCGCACGCCTCCTCCCCACGCCATCAGAAGACGGGCGAGGACTAGCACCGCACGCCTCCTCCCCACGCCATCAGAAGACGGGCGAGGACTAGCACCGCACGCCTCCTCCCCACGCCATCAGAAGACGGGCGAGGACTAGCACCGCACGCCTCCTCCCCACGCCATCAGAAGACGGGCGAGGACTAGCACCGCACGCCTCCTCCCCACGCCATCAGAAGACGGGCGAGGACTAGCACCGCACGCCTCCTCCCCACGCCATCAGAAGACGGGCGAGGACTAGCACCGCACGCCTCTTCCCCGCGCCATCAGAAAACGGGCAAGGACTAGCACCGCACGCCTCCTCCCCACGCCATCAGACAGGCGAGGACTAGAACTGCACGTCTCCCCACGCTTCAGAAGACGGGCGAGGACTAGCACCGCACGCCTCTTCCCCGCGCCATCAGAAAACGGGCAAGGACTAGCACCGCACGCCTCCTCCCCACGCCATCAGACAGGCGAGGACTAGAACTGCACGTCTCCCCACGCTTCAGAAGACGGGCGAGGACTAGAACCGCACGCCTCCCCACGCCATCAGAAGACGGGCGAGGGCTAGAACCGCACGCCTCCCCACACCATCAGAAGACGGGCGAGGACTAGAACCGCACGCCATCAGAAGATGGGCAAGGACTAGCACTGCACGCCTCACCTCTCTCCACGCCATCAGAAGACGGGCGAGGACTAGCACCGCACGCCTCCTCCCCACGCTATCCGAAGACGGGCGAGGACTAGCACCGCACGCCATCAGAAGATGGGCAAGGACTAGCACCGCACTCCTCTCCTCTCTCCACGCCATCAGAAGACGGGCGAGGACTAGAACCGCACGCCATCAGAAGATGGGCAAGGACTAGCACTCCTCTCCTCTCCTCTCTCCACGCCATCAGAAGACGGGCGAGGACTAGCACCGCACGCCTCCCCACGCCATCAGAAGACGGGCGAGGACTAGAACCGCACGCCATCAGAAGATGGGCAAGGACTAGCACTGCACGCCTCTCCTCTCTCCATGCCATCAGAAGATGGGCAAGGACTAGCACTCCTCTCCTCTCTCCACGCCATCAGAAGACGGGCGAGGACTAGCACCGCACGCCTCCCCACGCCATCAGAAGACGGGCGAGGACTAGCACCGCACGCCATCAGAAGATGGGCAAGGACTAGCACCGCACGCCTCCTCCCGCCATCTTTTAGCAATTCACAGATTTTTGGTATTTTGTCTCCAGAATTATAGAACATTTCCTCACAGAATTGGCAGAAGCGTCCTATTCGCTAGACGCAAAGCACGGATATCAGTCGCCGGCAAAAATGGTGAAATGCGTTCACCGGGAACACCGCCTCCTATTTACAATGCTGAAAGTGGCGCTGACCGCGGATGGCACGGCTGAATTTTTTGCTTCTGAGGCTGGCGAGAAGCGGCAGTAAAAGGGTTAAGGGGAATGTACTGGAGGGGCTGGGATTATTTTCTCGTATTATCTACATATCCCACCACCAGGCCCCCCCCCCCCCCCCCGGTGGGGTAATATTGGAGAATAGAGGCTCCTGTGCAGCGAGTGGAGTTGCGGCAGCCGGCGCAGGAAGGGGTGCATGCAGCAGCCGCGTCTCCCAGCTGTGTGAATAATTATAATTATTATGCTGTTTACAGTGCGGTAATACGGCGTGCAATTAGAGAGTCGCTGGGAAGCGTTTCTTTACGTGCCTCTCCTTCCTCGCCACTCGCAGCGCGGAGAACGTCTGTGTGCGTCTTTAGTGTCGCCTTTCATTGCAGGACGATGATATTCGTATAGTGGGGGGCGGGGCAGATCCTAGGTGGAGGATTGCGGGACGATGATATTCGCATAGTGGGGGCGGGGCAAATCCCAGGCGGAGGATTACGGGACGATGATATTCGCATAGTGGGGGTGGGGCAGATCCCGGGCGGAGGATTGCGGGACGATGATATTCGCATAGTGGGGGTGGGGTGGAGGATTGCGGGACCATGATATTCGCATAGTGGGGGCGGGGTGGAGGATTGCGGGACAATGATATTAGTATAAGGGGGCGGGGTGGAGGATTGCGGGACCATGATATTCATATAGTGGGGGCGGGGTGGAGGATTGCGGGACCATGATATTCATATAGTGGGGGCGGGGTGGAGGATTGCGGGACAATGATATTAGTATAAGGGGGCGGGGTGGAGGATTGGGGGACCATGATATTAGTATAAGGGGTCGGGGTGGAGGATTGCGGGACCATGATATTCGTATAGTGGGGGGTGGGGTGGAGGATTGCGGGACCATAATATTCGTATAAGGGGGCGGGGTGGAGGATTGCAGGACAATGATATTCATATATTGGGGGTGGGGCGGAGGATTGCGAGACGATATTCGCATAGTGGGGGCGGGGCAGATCCCGGGCGGAGGATTGCGGGGCGATGATATTCGCATAGTGGGGGCGGGGCAGATCCCGGGCGGAGGATTGCGGGACAATGATATTTGTATAGTGGAGGCGGGGCAGATCCTGGGCGGAGGATTGCGGGGCGATGATATTCGCATAGTGGGGGCGGGGTGGAGGATTGCGGGACCATGATATTCGTATAGTGGGGGCGGGGTGGAGGATTGCGGGACCATGATATTCATATAGTGGGGGTGGGGTGGAGGATTGCAGGACAATGATATTCGTATAGTGGGGGCGGGGTGGAGGATTGCGGGACAATATTTGCAAAAGGGGGGCGGGGCAGATCCCGGGCGGAGGATTGCGGGACAATGATATTTGTATAGTGGAGGCGGGGCAGATCCTGGGCGGAGGATTGCGGGGCGATGATATTTGCATAGTGGGGGCGGGGTGGAGGATTGCGGGACCATGATATTCGTATAGTGGGGGCGGGGTGGAGGATTGCGGGACCATGATATTCATATAGTGGGGGTGGGGTGGAGGATTGCGGGACAATGATATTTGTATAGTGGGGGTGGGGTGGAGGATTGCGGGACCATGATATTCGTATAGTGGGGGCGGGGTGGAGGATTGCGGGACCATAATATTCGTATAGTGGGGGCGGGGTGGAGGATTGCGGGACCATGATATTCATATAGTGGGGGCGGGGTGGAGGATTGCGGGACAATGATATTAGTATAAGGGGGCGGGGTGGAGGATTGGGGGACCATGATATTAGTATAAGGGGTCGGGGTGGAGGATTGCGGGACCATGATATTCGTATAGTGGGGGTGGGGTGGAGGATTGCGGGACCATAATATTCGTATAAGGGGGCGGGGTGGAGGATTGCAGGACAATGATATTCATATATTGGGGGTGGGGCGGAGGATTGCGAGACGATATTCGCATAGTGGGGGCGGGGCAGATCCCGGGCGGAGGATTGCGGGGCGATGATATTCGCATAGTGGGGGCGGGGCAGATCCCGGGCGGAGGATTGCGGGACAATGATATTTGTATAGTGGAGGCGGGGCAGATCCTGGGCGGAGGATTGCGGGGCGATGATATTCGCATAGTGGGGGCGGGGTGGAGGATTGCGGGACCATGATATTCGTATAGTGGGGGCGGGGTGGAGGATTGCGGGACCATGATATTCATATAGTGGGGGTGGGGTGGAGGATTGCAGGACAATATTTGCAAAAGGGGGGCGGGGCAGATCCCGGGCGGAGGATTGCGGGGCGATGATATTCGCATAGTGGGGGCGGGGTGGAGGATTGCGGGACCATGATATTCATATAGTGGGGGCGGGGTGGAGGATTGCGGGACAATGATATTTGTATAGTGGGGGCGGGGTGGAGGATTGCGGGACAATGATATTTGTATAGTGGGGTGTGGGGTGGAGGATTGCGGGGACCATGATATTCGTATAGTGGGGGCGGGGGTGGAGGATTGCGGGACCATGATATTCATATAGTGGGGGTGGGGTGGAGGATTGCAGGACAATGATATTTGCAAAAGGGGGGCGGGGCAGATCCTGGGCGGAGGATTGCGGGGCGATGATATTCGCATAGTGGGGGTGGGGTGGAGGATTGCGGGACCATGATATTCGTATAGTGGGGGCGGGGTGGAGGATTGCGGGACCATGATATTCATATAGTGGGGGTGGGGTGGAGGATTGCAGGACAATGATATTTGCAAAAGGGGGGCGGGGCAGATCCCGGGCGGAGGATTGCGGGGCGATGATATTCGCATAGTGGGGGCGGGGTGGAGGATTGCGGGACAATGATATTTGTATAGTGGGGGCGGGGTGGAGGATTGCGGGACAATGATATTTGTATAGTGGGGGCGGGGTGGAGGATTGCGGGACAATGATATTTGTATAGTGGGGGTGGGGTGGAGGATTGCGGGACCATGATATTCGTATAGTGGGGGCGGGGTGGAGGATTGCGGGACCATGATATTCATATAGTGGGGGTGGGGTGGAGGATTGCAGGACAATGATATTTGCAAAAGGGGGGCGGGGCAGATCCCGGGCGGAGGATTGCGGGGCGATGATATTTGTATAGTGGGGGTGGGGTAGAGGATTGCAGGACGATGATATTTGCAAAAGGGGGGCGGGGCAGATCCCGGGCGGAGGATTGCGGGACGATGATATTCGCATGTGACCCGGCTCATCTCATTCGCTGTTTAGATATACATCGAGTCTAATCGGGATCTTCCAATAGACGAGATTATCGCACAGCGAAGCGACATCCTGTGCTGATTCATTCCAACAAACTGACCAACGAGATCGCAGGGCTGGACAAACACTGAATCCGTCTGTCAGAATGAGAATTGTATGTCGGGGCTGAGGGGGGCCTCCGACAGATCGGCGTGTGAATGGTGGTAAATGCAGAACTGGTGGTGGGTCCAGAGTCGGTGGTGGATGTAGAATTGGTGGTGGGTCCAGAGTCGGTGGTAGATGTAGAATTGGCGGTGGGTCCAGAGTCGGTGGTGGATGTAGAATTGGCGGTGGGTCCAGAGTCGGTGGTGGATGTAGAATTGGCGGTGGGTCCAGAGTCGGTGGTGGATGTAGAATTGGTGGTGGGTCCAGAGTCGGTGGTGGTTGCAGAACTGGTGGTGGGTCCAGAGTCGGTGGTGGATGTAGAATTGGCGGTGGGTCCAGAGTCGGTGGTGGATGTAGAATTGGTGGTGGGTCCAGAGTCGGTGGTGGATGTAGAATTGGCGATGGGTCCAGAGTCGGTGGTAGATGTAGAATTGGCGGTGGGTCCAGAGTCGGTGGTGGATGTAGAATTGGTGGTGGGTCCAGAGTCGGTGGTAGATGTAGAATTGGCGGTGGGTCCAGAGTCGGTGGTTGGATGTAGAATTGGTGGTGGGTCCAGAGTCGGTGGTGGATGTAGAATTGGCGGTGGGTCCAGAGTCGGTGGTGGATGTAGAATTGGCGGTGGGTCCAGAGTCGGTGGTGGATGTAGAATTGGTGGTGGGTCCAGAGTCGGGTCCAGAGTTGGCGGTGGGTCCAGAGTCGGTGGTGGATGTAGAATTGGTGGTGGGTCCAGAGTCGGTGGTGGATGTAGAATTGGTGGTGGGTCCTGAGTCGGGTCCAGAGTTGGCGGTGGGTCCAGAGTCGGTGGTGGATGTAGAATTGGTGGTGGGTCCAGAGTCGGTGGTGGATGTAGAATTGGCGGTGGGCCCAGAGTCGGTGGTGGATGTAGAATTGGCGGTGGGCCCAGAGTCGGTGGTGGATGTAGAATTGGAGGTGGGTCCAGAGTCGGGTCCAGAGTTGGCGGTGGGTCCAGAGTCGGTGGTAGATGTAGAATTGGCGGTGGGTCCAGAGTCGGTGGTGGATGTAGAATTGGTGGTGGGTCCAGAGTCGGTGGTGGATGTAGACTTGGCGGTGGGTCCAGAGTCGGTGGTGGATGTAGAATTGGTGGTGGGTCCAGAGTCGGTGGTGGATGTAGAATTGGCGGTGGGTCCAGAGTCGGTGGTGGATGTAGAATTGGCGGTGGGTCCAGAGTCGGTGGTGGATGTAGAATTGGCGATGGGTCCAGAGTCGGTGGTGGATGTAGAATTGGTGGTGGGTCCAGAGTCGGTGGTGGATGTAGAATTGGTGGTGGGTCCAGAGTCGGTGGTGGATGTAGAATTGGCGGTGGGTCCAGAGTCGGTGGTGGATGTAGAATTGGCGATGGGTCCAGAGTCGGTGGTGGATGTAGAATTGGCGATGGGTCCAGAGTCGGTGGTGGATGTAGAATTGGCGGTGGGTCCAGAGTCGGTGGTGGATGTAGAATTGGCGGTGGGCCCTGGGTCGGTGGTGGATGTAGAATTGGCGGTGGGCCCAGAGTCGGTGGTGGATGTAGAATTGGAGGTGGGTCCAGAGTCGGGTCCAGAGTCGGGTCCAGAGTCGGGTCCAGAGTCGGGTCCAGAGTCGGGTCCAGAGTCGGGTCCAGAGTCGGGTCCAGAGTCGGGTCCAGAGTCGGGTCCAGAGTCGGGTCCAGAGTCGGGTCCAGAGTCGGGTCCAGAGTCGGGTCCAGAGTCGGGTCCAGAGTCGGGTCCAGAGTCGGGTCCAGAGTCGGGTCCAGAGTCGGGTCCAGAGTCGGGTCCAGAGTCGGGTCCAGAGTCGGCGGTGGATGTAGAATTGGCGGTGGGTCCAGAACTAGCGGTGGGTCCCGAGTAGGTGGTAGAATGGTGGCCCCTGGGCATGCTGGGAAGTCTGTTTTTCCCTTTGGCTGTGCGGTTTTAGAACATGGCGCCGGGTCGGGTTTCTGGCTTATCCACCGATGTGCGATGATTGAGGACAGTCGGGTCTTGTGATTGGCGGTGGGATGATTGAGGACAGTCAGGTCTTGTGATTGGCAGTGCGATGATTGAGGACAGTCGGGTCTTGTGATTGGCGGTGCGATGATTGAGGACAGTCGGGTCTTGTGATTGGCGGTGCGATGATTGAGGACAGTCGGGTCTTGTGATTGGCGGTGCGATGATTGAGGACAGTCGGGTCTTGTGATTGGCGGTGCGATGATTGAGGACAGTCGGGTCTTGTGATTGGCGGTGCGATGATTGAGGACAGTCGGGTCTTGTGATTGGCGGTGCGATGATTGAGGACAGTCGGGTCTTGTGATTGGCGGTGCGATGATTGAGGACAGTCGGGGTCTTGAGATTGGCGGTGGGATGATTGAGGACAGTCGGGTCTTGTGATTGGCGGTGCGATGATTGAGGACAGTCGGGTCTTGTGATTGGCGGTGCGATGATTGAGGACAGTCGGGTCTTGTGATTGGCGGTGGGATGATTGAGGACAGTTGGGTCTTGTGATTGGCGGTGCGATGATTGAGGACAGTGGGGTCTTGTGATTGGCAGTGGGATCTGCCCGTGTGTGGTGAACGTCCGGAGATACGGCGGCGCTCCTCCACCCATATCTCTAGAATAGTCTGCGGGGATGAAGTGATCCTCCGTCTGCAGACTATTCCGTCCAGTGATGAGTGCGACCTCTGGGCGGGGGAGGGGATATAATTGGCAGGAAGGTGGGTTCCTGGCACGCCATGCTGCCGATATAATTGGGTGTGAAGTGTAGCTGTAAATTCGTTCCAAATTATCACCCGCGCCGGCAGACGGAGGGGCAGGGAGTGGCGCTGCCAGGCCGAGGAGAACATTAAATACATAAGCTCAGTGCATAAAAATATACATACGGGAAATGAAGGCAGCAGCTGCGGATTAGCCGGCGCTCTGTGATTGGCTGTCCCGGCCTGACAATTATCACCACGTAGAGAGGCCACTGACTCCTTTATGGGCCACTTGTGAGGGGAGAACATTCCGCTTTTCTACCAAATCTCTGCCGGTTACTCTTTATTAGGGCAGCGTGCCCCCCATCCCCCCCCCCCCCCCCTGTCCACGTCTAGTTCTCAGAACAGAGTGACTCCTCCAGGGAGAAGGGCCACATTTCCTCCTACCCAGAATCCTCTGCCCCCCCACAGACGTGGACACTTCTGATTTCCGCAGCCCCCCCTAAGTCTTACCCCGGATGATATTCTGTAGGACGTGGCGGCACCACGGGGGTGTCCTCTACTCCACTATGAGGGGCCCCAATATATGGCAGATGGACCCCCATGGCTCCGTTGGCTTTGGTGGTTTTCTCCATATTATGTCAGGTTTGGTCATCATTGTACGGGGGAGGGGTCGTTGTATTTTGGCCGGCAGATGGGGGGAGGGGGGCATATGGTGGGTGTCATTACGGACCTCCCCTGAAAAGTCCCCAGAGCAAGCATGGGGCCCCCAATCTGTAGAGTCGTTCCAGGTCCTTCACTGGCCGTATAGAAGCCATGGAGAGTTCAGTAACGGCGGCCTCCATATTCCAATCACTGGGGGGGGGGGGGTATAAGGGGCTTTTATGGGGGGTCATGACATCTTTCCTCCTAAATCCCAGAGCTGTCCATTCTGGGTCTGATGTGTGGAAATTGAGCTCTGATTGGTTGAGGTTTGGAGGACATGTGACCCATCTCACTACAGCAGTCTGTGACCGATGTGATTGGCTGCTGTGACCGATGTGATTGGCTGCTGTGACCGATGTGACGACTTCCTCCTCCATATAAAGGGGGGAGGGGTGCAGTCCGGTCCTCGGTCTGTGATGGGACTCCGTACAGAGCTCCATTCCCGCCAGAACTCGGGAGACCGGACATGTCTGTGTCCCCTACATCCGCCAATCAGATCCAAGACTGTTCTGCAGACCTGAAATCTCATTGGCTATGGTAGCTGGGAGGACATGGCGGCTGTGGCTGGTCTCCAGGCAACCGGCGTTGTGCCGCGAGGAGAGCAGCAGATGTTCCCGGAGAGAATTCACAGATAAATATTTATTCTGCACAAGTGGTGATAAATTCTCCGTATAAACATTTATCAGCCGCGCCGCCGCCTGTGACAATCTAATTGCAGAAATCGGTAATCTGCCGCCGCGTCTGCCGATATTAACCCCCCGCGTACCGCCTGCTGGTGCCGGATCCCATTTTCTATACGTGACCCTCCCATCCTCCAATCGTCTATACGTCTCCATACGTGATGGCGGCAGTAGGTAGGTTGGGGGTTGGTATAGCGGTGGTCTCGGCGTGCTGTCATTAGAGGTGGTGTGGGGGCAGTCTGAGGGTCAGTGTTGGAGGTCGGTATAGCGGGGGTCTCGGCGTGGTGCCAGTCTGAGGGTCAACGTTGGAGGTCGGTATAGCGGTGGTCTCGGCGTGGTGCCAGTCTGAGGGTCAGTGTCGGGGGTCGGTATAGCGGGGGTCTCAGTGTGGGGGCAGTCTGAGGGTCAACGTTGGAGGTCGGTATAGCGGTGGTCTCGGCGTGGTGCCAGTCTGATATAGCGGGGGTCTCAGTGTGGGGGCAGTCTGAGGGTCAGTGTTGGAGGTCGGTATAGTGGTGGTCTCGGCGTGGTGCCAGTCTGAGGGTCAGTGTTGGGGGTCGGTATAGCGGTGGTCTCGGCGTGGTGCCAGTCTGAGGGTCAGTCTTGGGGGTCGGTATAGCGGTGGTCTCAGTGTGGGGGGCAGTCTGAGGGTCAGTGTTGGGGGTCAGTATAGCGGGGGTCTCAGTGTGGGGGCAGTCTGAGGGTCAGTGTTGGAGGTCGGTATAGCGGTGGTCTCGGCGTGGTGCCAGTCTGAGGGTCAGTGTTGGAGGTCGGTATAGCGGTGGTCTCGGCGTGGTGCCAGTCTGAGGGTCAGTGTTGGAGGTCGGTATAGCGGGGTCTCGGCGTGGTGCCAGTCTGAGGGTCAGTGTTGGAGGTTGGTATAGCGGTGGTCTCGGCGTGGTGCCAGTCTGAGGGTCAGTGTTGGAGGTCGGTATAGCGGGCTCTCGGCGTGGTGCCAGTCTGAGGGTCAGTGTTGGGGGTCAGTATAGCAGGGGTCTCAGTGTGGGGGCAGTCTGAGGGTCAGTGTTGGAGGTCGGTATAGCGGTGGTCTCGGCATGGTGCCAGTCTGAGGGTCAGTGTTGGAGGTCGGTTATAGCGGGGGGTCTCGGCGTGGTGCCAGTCTGAGGGTCAGTGTTGGGGGTCAGTATAGCGGGGGTCTCAGTGTGGTGCCAGTCTGAGGGTCAGTGTTGGAGGTCGGTATAGCGGGGGTCTCGGCGTGGTGCCAGTCTGAGGGTCAGTGTTGGGGGTCAGTATAGCGGGGGTCTCAGTGTGGTGCCAGTCTGAGGGTCAGTGTTGGAGGTCGGTATAGCGGGGGTCTCGGCGTGGTGCCAGTCTGAGGGTCAGTGTTGGAGGTTGGTATAGCGGGGTCTCGGCGTGGTGCCAGTCTGAGGGTCAGTGTTGGAGGTCGGTATAGCGGGGGTCTCAGTGTGGGGGCAGTCTGAGGGTCAGTGTTGGAGGTCGGTATAGCGGGGGTCTCGGCGTGGTGCCAGTCTGAGGGTCAGTGTTGGAGGTCAGTATAGCGGTGGTCTCGGCGTGTTGTCATTAGGAGGTCATGTGGGGGCAGTCTGGGGACAATGGCTCTGTGTGCGTCTCAATAGTTCATTATCCATGGCCTGGGGCGGCTATTTTTCCTGTGAGTGTTATGGTGACAGGGAAGTTTGGGCCTGGTGGGCGCTGTGATTGGTTGCTGAGGGGGGGGGGGGATGTTGACCCCGGACAGTGTGGGTGTGTAGTTGGTATAACAGTGGTGGGTGGCCAGTAATGACCCCCGGATACAGCTGACATGCGCTCCTCTGTGGATGGGATCTGATCTGGAGAGCCATTGCCTCGTATTTGGCTCCTTGGCGAGGTGGGAGGGCCCCGGGGAGGGCCCCGCCCTCGGATTAATGTACAGAGCCGCGTTTGGTGATTCAGGCGCACGCCTCGGTGAGTCAGTGGAGGAGAACTCTGCAAACTCCTCATCGGGCTTCATCCTTCCAGGTGCTGATAGAAGATGGCGGCTGTGCGTCCGTCACCCCCTCCCCCCCTCCACAAACCACCTCTAGTGAGGTGTCACCTTATTGGTTATGGGGGGTGTGAAGGTTTCTGCCTTGCACTGTGAGGTGAGTTCAGGTCATGTGACCCGTGGATGGAGTGGTGCGGGGTTAGGTTCCATAGATTATAGACTGAATACATTGGAATCCCCGGTGTTCCGGGACGGATATCACAGTCCTCAGCAGGCTGGTTTGGGGGTGTCCTCTGATGGGGTGTTATAGGAACCTCTGACTCCCCCTCCTTTTGCCTCTCCCCCCTCCTTTTCCGGAGCGGTCGTCACCTGCGGTGATATTTGCAGTGCCCCCCCCCCCCCCCAACGCCATATTGATGTCCCACAGCTGGCTCATTGTGCAGCAGCGCTCCCCCCTCCCCCATAGAATGGCTGTGTGGGACAAAGAGCTGACAATTCTTTTTTAATCTCCGCTCTCTGTGCCAATCCGAGACGTCCAACACGCCGCACACCAGACACGTGTCTGTGCCGCCCCTCCGCGCTGGTGTCTGTGCCGCCCCTCCCCCGCGCTGGTGTCTGTGCCGCCCCCCCCGCGCTGGTGTCTGTGCCGCCCCCCCCGCGCTGGTGTCTGTGCCGCCCCCCCCCCGCGCTGGTGTCTGTGCCGCCCCCCCCCCCCTCGCTGGTGTCTGTGCCGCCCCCCCCCGCGCTGGTGTCTGTGCCGCCCCCCCCCCCGCGCTGGTGTCTGTGCCGCCCCCCCCCCCCGCGCTGGTGTCTGTGCCGCCCCCCCCCCCCCCGCGCTGGTGTCTGTGCCGCCCCCCCCCCCCCCCGCGCTGGTGTCTGTGCCGCCCCCCCCCCCCCCCCGCGCTGGTGTCTGTGCCGCCCCCCCCCCCCCCCCCCCCGCGCTGGTGTCTGTGCCGCCCCCCCCCCCCCCGCGCTGGTGTCTGTGCCGCCCCCCCCCCCCCCGCGCTGGTGTCTGTGCCGCCCCCCCCCCCCCCGCGCTGGTGTCTGTGCCGCCCCCCCCCCCCCCGCGCTGGTGTCTGTGCCGCCCCCCCCCCGCGCTGGTGTCTGTGCCGCCCCCCCCCCCTCCGCGCTGGTGTCCGTGCCGCCCCTCCGCGCTGGTGTCCGTGCCGCCCCTCCGCGCTGGTGTCCGTGCCGCCCCTCCGCGCTGGTGTCCGTGCCGCCCCTCCGCGCTGGTGTCCGGATTGGGTTGCCGGGCCCGCACACTCCAGGCGGTCGGGTTTGGGTTGCCGGGCCCGCACACTCCAGGCGGTCGGGTTTGGGTTGCCGGGCCCGCACACTCCAGGCGGTCGGGTTTGGGTTGCCGGGCCCGCACACTCCAGGCGGTCGGGTTTGGGTTGCCGGGCCCGCACACTCCAGGCGGTCGGGTTTGGGTTGCCGGGCCCGCACACTCCAGGCGGTCGGGTTTGGGTTGCCGGGCCCGCACACTCCAGGCGGTCGGGTTTGGGTTGCCGGGCCCGCACACTCCAGGCGGTCGGGTTTGGGTTGCCGGGCCCGCACACTCCAGGCGGGTCAGGATTTCTTGTCCTCGCGGGTTGCTTTCTCCGTAATGGGCGCAGATCACATCCGGCAGTCAGAACTCGGCCGAGCTCTATAGATACGGATTGGTTTTCTTCATCTCATTGGACGTTTACTATAAGGAAGAAGGGCCCCGGACCCCCCTAGATGCCCCCCAGGGTGGCTGTACCGCTGGAATGACCGCCAGTGCGCTCCCCTCCCCCAGACTCATGAATATTAATGAGGAGCCGTTGCTGATGTAGTAGCGTCTTCCAATGAATAATTCATCTCTGTCCCCGGATTGTTCTCTGCGCCGTGACAAACCTCCCATCTTCCTGATCTTTATAGATTGTCAGCTCCTTGGATAAGCCGCCCCTCCCCCCTCTGGGAACCCCATGTGCTGCGAGGGGATTATATCGCCATTCATTATTGATCTGCATTGATTTCGTGTAAATCCTCCTTGGAAGGTTTTTGAGATAACGAGGTCCGAAATCCGAGAGAAACGGGAAATCCTCTTCATGTGCCCCGCCCACAGCCCCAATTCTAGTGACTCGCCCCGCCCACAGCCCCAATTCTAGTGACTCTAGTGACTTCCCCAGCCCCGCCCACAGCCCCAATTCTAGTGACTTCCCCAGCCCCGCCCACAGCCCCAATTCTAGTGACTTCCCCAGCCCCGCCCACAGCCCCAATTCTAGTGACTCGCCCCACCCACAGCCCCAATTCTAGGTGTTGTCGTACTTCCCCAGCCCCGCCCACAGCCCCAATTCTAGTGACTTCCCCAGCCCCGCCCACAGCCCCAATTCTAGGTGTTGTGTCGTACTTCCCCAGCCCCACCCACAGCCCCAATTCTAGGTGTTGTGTCGTACTTCCCCAGCCCCGCCCACAGCCCCAATTCTAGGTGTTGTGTCGTACTTACCCAGCCCCACCCACAGCCCCAATTCTAGGTGTTGTGTCGTACTTACCCAGCCCCACCTACAGCCCCAATTCTAGGTGTTGTGTCGTACTTCCCCAGCCCCACCCACAGCCCCAATTCTAGGTGTTGTGTCGTACTTACCCAGCCCCACCCACAGCCCCAATTCTAGGTGTTGTGTCGTACTTACCCAGCCCCACCTACAGCCCCAATTCTAGGTGTTGTGTCGTACTTCCCCAGCCCCACCCACAGCCCCAATTCTAGGTGTTGTGTCGTACTTACCCAGCCCCACCCACAGCCCCAATTCTAGGTGTTGTGTCGTACTTACCCAGCCCCACCTACAGCCCCAATTCTAGGTGTTGTGTCGTACTTCCCCAGCCCCACCCACAGCCCCAATTCTAGGTGTTGTGTCGTACTTACCCAGCCCCACCCACAGCCCCAATTCTAGGTGTTGTGTCGTACTTCCCCAGCCCCGCCCACAGCCCCAATTCTAGGTGTTGTGTCGTACTTACCCAGCCCCACCCACAGCCCCAATTCTAGGTGTTGTGTCGTACTTCCCCAGCCCCGCCCACAGCCCCAATTCTAGGTGTTGTGTCGTACTTCCCCAGCCCCGCCCACAGCCCCAATTCTAGGTGTTGTGTCGTACTTCCCCAGCCCCGCCCACAGCCCCAATTCTAGGTGTTGTGTCGTACTTCCCCAGCCCCACCCACAGCCCCAATTCTAGGTGTTGTGTCGTACTTCCCCAGCCCCGCCCACAGCCCCAATTCTAGGTGTTGTGTCGTACTTGCCCAGCCCCACCCACAGCCCCAATTCTAGGTGTTGTGTCGTACTTCCCCAGCCCCGCCCACAGCCCCAATTCTAGGTGTTGTGTCGTACTTACCCAGCCCCACCCACAGCCCCAATTCTAGGTGTTGTCGTACTTACCCAGCCCCACCCACAGCCCCAATTCTAGGTGTTGTGTCGTACTTACCCAGCCCCAATTCTAGGTGTTGTCGTACTTACCCAGCCCCACCCACAGCCCCAATTCTAGGTGTTGTGTCGTACTTACCCAGCCCCACCCACAGCCCCAATTCTAGGTGTTGTCGTACTTCCCCAGCCCCGCCCACAGCCCCAATTCTAGGTGTTGTGTCGTACTTACCCAGCCCCAATTCTAGGTGTTGTGTCGTACTTACCCAGCCCCAATTCTAGGTGTTGTGTCGTACTTACCCAGCCCCACCCACAGCCCCAATTATAGGTGTTGTCGTACTTCCCCAGCCCCGCCCACAGCCCCAATTCTAGGTGTTGTCGTACTTCCCCAGCCCCGCCCACAGCCCCAATTCTAGGTGTTGTGTTGTACTTCCCCGGCCCCACAACGCTGCTGCTCATTGTTTGGCGTGGCTCAGCGTTGTCACCTCCAATGGCTGGTGTCATAGATAATCACATGCCAACTGCAAATTACACAAAGGCCCAGGCGGTTGGAGAGGAGGGTTTAGTTCCTGTATATGGTGAGGCCCCCGTGCTTGGAATGGGAGGCTTGGGGTTCACATACTTACCTCAGATGCTTCAGGAACCCCCCCCCCCCCCCAGCCTTTCTAGCAGTCACATGAGGGAAATTAGATGGGGCTGGGTGGGGTGTAGACGGCGACACGCCTATTTGGTACGGAGCTGGTTGTATGGGATGATTGGTCCCTCACCATACATGGAATTCAGGAGGGACCCGCCGAAGTTTGTATGGGCACGCTGGTTGTACCGCCTGTCATTATTTTCCAGATCGATCAGCTATAACAATGATCAGTGTATTGCCCTGGTGGGAAGTCTCCCATGGGTCAGAACAGCTCAGCGGGAGGATTCCCCATCGAATGTGTGGAAGGGGGATGGGGTCTTTTAATGTACAATGTGGGGCGGTGCTGATTGTATGGTGCGGGGGGGGGGGGGCTGGCATTGATTGCCGGTGCTCATATCACTGATTGGCGTAGTCGGTGTGCCGGGGGTTAAATCTGTGAAGACCTTGTTGGCTTTATGTAAGATCAATCAGGAATGAAGCGACACAAATCCCCGGCCTGTGCTGGGGGGCTCTTCTATCTGTCTTGCCCCATGTGGGGTACGGAGGATCAGACGTGACTTGTGTAGGTCAGGCCGCTCTCCGCTGAGCTCTAATGATGTAATTATGGCATTGAAGGCGCCGTTTGTGGTACCATCTCTGCTAGTAGCGCCATCGTTCTTTCATCTTCCCGAGACAACCAGCCTCCCTGTGTGTTGGTGCATCCTCTAATACCTCACTCCTCACATCTGCAGCCATACTGATCATCTTTCATGTGCTGTCGGTGGGTCAGTGGTTGGGTAGGACATTCTCCAGTGTGGTGTGTTGGGATAGCGCTTGGGTAGGACAGCCTCCAGTGTGTTGGTGGGTCAGTGGTTGGGTAGGACAGGCTCCGGTGTGTTGGGGGATCAGTGGTTGGGTAGGACAGACTCCGGTGTGTTGGGGGGTCAGTGGTTGGGTAGGACAGGCTCCGGTGTGTTGGGGGATCAGTGGTTGGGTAGGACTGACTCCGGTGTGTTGGGGGATCAGTGGTTGGGTAGGACTGACTCCGGTGTGGTGTGTTGGGGGGTCAGTGGTTGGGTAGGACAGACTCCGGTGTGGTGTGTTGGGGGGTCAGCGATTGGGTAGGACAGACTCCGGTGTGTTGGGGGGTCAGTGGTTGGGTAGGACAGGCTCCGGTGTGTTGGGGGATCAGTGGTTGGGTAGGACTGACTCCGGTGTGTTGGGGGATCAGTGGTTGGGTAGGACTGACTCCGGTGTGGTGTGTTGGGGGGTCAGTGGTTGGGTAGGACAGACTCCGGTGTGGTGTGTTGGGGGGTCAGCGATTGGGTAGGACAGACTCCGGTGTGTTGGGGGGTCAGCGGTTGGGTAGGACAGACTCCGGTGTGGTGTGTTGGGGGGTCAGCGATTGGGTACGACAGACTCCGGTGTGTTGGGGGGTCAGCGATTGGGTACGACAGACTCCGGTGTGTTGGGGGGTCAGCGGTTGGGTAGGACAGACTCCAGTGTGGTGGGGGGTCAGCAGTTGGGTAGGACAGACTCCGGTGTGTTGGGGGGTCAGTGGTTGGGTAGGACAGACTCCGGTGTGTTGGGGGATCAGAGGTTGGGTAGGACTGACTCCGGTGTGGTGTGTTGGGGGGTCAGTAGTTGGGTAGGACAGACTCCGGTGGGGTGTGTTGGGGGGTCAGTGGTTGGGTAGGACAGACTCCGGTGCAGTGTGTTGGGGGATCAGCGGTTGGGTAGGACAGACTCAGGTGTGTTGGGGGGTCAGTAGTTGGGTAGGACAGACTCCGGTGTGGTGTGTTGGTGGGTCAGTGGTTGGGTAGGACAGGCTCCGGTGTGTTGGGGGATCAGTGGTTGGGTAGGACTGACTCCGGTGTGTTGGGGGGTCAGCGATTGGGTAGGACAGACTCCGGTGTGTTGGGGGGTCAGCGGTTGGGTAGGACAGACTCCGGTGTGGTGTGTTGGGGGGTCAGCGATTGGGTAGGACAGACTCCGGTGTGTTGGGGGGTCAGCGATTGGGTAGGACAGACTCCGGTGTGTTGGGGGGTCAGCGGTTGGGTAGGACAGGCTCCGGTGTGTTGGGGGATCAGTGGTTGGGTAGGACAGACTCCGGTGTGTTGGGGGGTCAGTGGTTGGGTAGGACAGGCTCCGGTGTGTTGGGGGATCAGTGGTTGGGTAGGACTGACTCCGGTGTGTTGGGGGATCAGTGGTTGGGTAGGACTGACTCCGGTGTGGTGTGTTGGGGGGTCAGTGGTTGGGTAGGACAGACTCCGGTGTGGTGTGTTGGGGGGTCAGCGATTGGGTAGGACAGACTCCGGTGTGTTGGGGGGTCAGCGGTTGGGTAGGACAGACTCCGGTGTGGTGTGTTGGGGGGTCAGCGATTGGGTACGACAGACTCCGGTGTGTTGGGGGGTCAGCGATTGGGTACGACAGACTCCGGTGTGTTGGGGGGTCAGCGGTTGGGTAGGACAGACTCCAGTGTGGTGGGGGGTCAGCAGTTGGGTAGGACAGACTCCGGTGTGTTGGGGGGTCAGTGGTTGGGTAGGACAGACTCCGGTGTGTTGGGGGATCAGTGGTTGGGTAGGACTGACTCCGGTGTGGTGTGTTGGGGGGTCAGTAGTTGGGTAGGACAGACTCCGGTGGGGTGTGTTGGGGGGTCAGTGGTTGGGTAGGACAGACTCCGGTGCAGTGTGTTGGGGGATCAGCGGTTGGGTAGGACAGACTCAGGTGTGTTGGGGGGTCAGTAGTTGGGTAGGACAGACTCCGGTGTGGTGTGTTGGTGGGTCAGTGGTTGGGTAGGACAGGCTCCGGTGTGTTGGGGGATCAGTGGTTGGGTAGGACTGACTCCGGTGTGTTGGGGGATCAGTGGTTGGGTAGGACTGACTCCGGTGTGGTGTGTTGGGGGGTCAGTGGTTGGGTAGGACAGACTCCGGCGTGGTGTGTTGGGGGGTCAGCGATTGGGTAGGACAGACTCCGGTGTGTTGGGGGGTCAGCGGTTGGGTAGGACAGACTCCGGTGTGGTGTGTTGGGGGGTCAGCGATTGGGTAGGACAGACTCCGGTGTGTTGGGGGGTCAGCGATTGGGTAGGACAGACTCCGGTGTGTTGGGGGGTCAGCGGTTGGGTAGGACAGACTCCAGTGTGGTGGGGGGTCAGCAGTTGGGTAGGACAGACTCCGGTGTGTTGGGGGGTCAGTGGTTGGGTAGGACAGACTCCGGTGTGTTGGGGGATCAGTGGTTGGGTAGGACTGACTCCGGTGTGGTGTGTTGGGGGGTCAGTAGTTGGGTAGGACAGACTCCGGTGGGGTGTGTTGGGGGGTCAGTGGTTGGGTAGGACAGACTCCGGTGCAGTGTGTTGGGGGATCAGCGGTTGGGTAGGACAGACTCAGGTGTGTTGGGGGGTCAGTAGTTGGGTAGGACAGACTCCGGTGTGTTGGGGGATCAGTGGTTGGGTAGGACTGACTCCGGTGTGGTGTGTTGGGGGGTCAGTGGTTGGGTAGGACAGACTCCGGTGCAGTGTGTTGGGGGATCAGCGGTTGGGTAGGACAGACTCAGGTGTGTTGGGGGGTCAGCGGTTGGTAGGACAGATTCCGGTGTGGTGTGTTGGGGGGTCAGCGGTTGGTAGGACAGACTCCGGTGGGGTGTGTTGGGGGGGTCAGTGGTTGGGTAGGACAGACTCCGGTGTGTTGGGGGATCAGTGGTTGGGTAGGACTGACTCCGGTGTGGTGTGTTGGGGGGTCAGCGGTTGGGTAGGACAGACTCCGGTGTGGTGTGTTGGGGGGTCAGCGGTTGGGTAGGACAGACTCCGGTGTGTTGGGGGGTCAGCGGTTGGGTAGGACAGACTCCGGTGTGGTGTGTTGGGGGATCAGTGATTGGGTAGGACAGACTCCGGTGTGTTGTGGGGTCAGCGGTTGGGTAGGACAGACTCCGGTGTGTTGGGGGATCAGTGATTGGGTAGGACAGACTCAGGTGTGTTGAGGGGTCAGCGGTTGGGTAGGACAGACTCCGGTGTGTTGGGGGATCAGTGATTGGGTAGGACAGACTCAGGTGTGTTGGGGGGTCAGCGGTTGGGTAGGACAGACTCCGGTGTGTTGGGGGGTCAGTGGTTGGGTAGGACAGACTCAGGTGTGTTGAGGGGGTCAGCAGTTGGGTAGGACAGACTCAGGTGTGTTGGGGGATCAGTGATTGGGTAGGACAGACTCCGGTGTGTTGGGGGATCAGTGATTGGGTAGGACAGACTCAGGTGTGTTGGGGGATCAGTGGTTGGGTAGGACAGACTCTGGTGTGTTGGGGGGTCAGCGGTTGGGTAGGACAGACTCCGGTGTGGTGTGTTGAGGGGTCAGCAGTTGGGTAGGACAGACTCCGGTGTGTTGGGGGGTCAGCGGTTGGGTAGGACAGACTCCGGTGTGGTGTGTTGAGGGGTCAGCAGTTGGGTAGGACAGACTCCGGTGTGTTGGGGGGTCAGCGGTTGGGTAGGACAGACTCCGGTGTGTTGGGGGGTCAGTGATTGGGTAGGACAGACTCAGGTGTGTTGGGGGGTCAGTGGTTGGGTAGGACAGACTCAGGTGTGTTGGGGGTCAGTGGTTGGGTAGGACAGACTCAGGTGTGTTGGGGGGTCAGCGGTTGGGTAGGACAGACTCCGGTGTGTTGGGGGGTCAGTGGTTGGGTAGGACAGACTCCGGTGTGGTGTGTTGAGGGGTCAGCAGTTGGGTAGGACAGACTCCGGTGTGTTGGGGGGTCAGCGGTTGGGTAGGACAGACTCCGGTGTGTTGGGGGGGTCTGCGGTTGGGTAGGGCAGACTCCGGTGTGTTGGGGGGTCAGCGGTTGGGTAGGACAGACTCCGGTGTGTTGGGGGGTCAGTGGTTGGGTAGGACAGACTCCGGTGTGTTGGGGGGTCAGCGGTTGAGAGAGAGGTGGTGTGGTGGTTGGACTGGGATTGGTCGTTCACCAGAGGGGGCGTCTGATTTGATGACATCACTGATGATTCTTGTTTGTTTGTTTTTTTTCAGAAACCTTAATGGATTCAACGACGGCAACAGCAGAGCTGGGCTGGACTGTCCATCCGTCCTCCGGGGTGAGTGCGTAGTACTGGTGGGTGGTGCAGGATTGGCCATGATGCTGGGGGGTAATGATCCGCGAGTGAAGGGGCTCACAGACCACTGATGACCATCTTCCCGAGTTAGGTGAACCATTGGATGTCTGTGAGGAAATTGTGGTGGTGTCGGTCCCCATGGGAGAGGGGGGGGGGGTCAGATGACAGTCCCCTGTGGTGGTTCAGGTGTCGGGCCCCATGTGGGGGGAGGGTCAGGTGTCGGGCCCCATGTGGGGGGTGGGTCAGGTGTCGGGCCCCATGTGGGGGGTGGGTCAGGTGTCGTGCCCCATATGGGGGGGTGGGTCAGGTGTCGTGCCCCATATGGGGGGGTGGGTCAGGTGTCGTGCCCCATATGGGGGGGTGGGTCAGGTGTCGTGCCCCATATGGGGGGGTGGGTCAGGTGTCGTGCCCCATATGGGGGGGTGGGTCAGGTGTCGTGCCCCATATGGGGGGAGGGGGTCAGGTGTCGTGCCCCATATGGGGGGGGGGGGGTCAGGTGTCGTGCCCCATATGGGGGGGGGGGGTCAGGTGTCGTGCCCCATATGGGGGGGGGGGTCAGGTGTCGTGCCCCATATGGGGGGGGGGGGGTCAGGTGTCGTGCCCCATATGGGGGGGGGTCAGGTGTCGTGCCCCATATGGGGGGGGGTCAGGTGTCGTGCCCCATATGGAGGTGGGTCAGGTGTAGTGCCCCATATGGGGGGGGGTCAGGTGTCGTGCCCCATATGGGGGGGGGGTCAGGTGTCGTGCCCCATATGGGGGGGGGTCAGGTGTCGTGCCCCATATGGGGGGGGTCAGGTGTCGGGCCCCATATGGGGGGGGGGTCAGGTGTCGGCCCCATATGGGGGGGGGGTCAGGTGTCGTGCCCCATATGGGGGTGGGTCAGGTGTCGTGCCCCATATGGGGGTGGGTCAGGTGTCGTGCCCCATATGGGGGTGGGTCAGGTGTCGTGCCCCATATGGGGGTGGGTCAGGTGTCGTGCCCCATATGGGGGGAGGGTCAGGTGTCGTGCCCCATATGGGGGGGGGTCAGGTGTCGGCCCCATATGGGGGGGGGGGGGGGGGTCAGGTGTCGGCCCCATATGGGGGGGGGGGGGGTCAGCCCCATATGGGGGGGTCAGGTGTCGGCCCAATATGGGGGGGGTGGGTCAGGTGAACATGCCTAGCCAGTTCTTCCTTATATAGTCCTTCGATCGGTGGGCTATGCAGTGGGACGCCCCCTCCCCCGTCACAGATTGAAGGGGGGGGGGGGGTGATTTTTCTCGGTGAAAGGAATCCAGAAAAATGAAGACGTTTCTTTCTATTTCACGCGGCGAGGCTGACGAGCACGTTTCCCCCCCCCCCCCCGCGGCGAGGCTGACGAGCACGTTCCCCCCCCCCCCCCCCCCCCCCCGCGGTGCGGCTGGACGCCGGCCAAGGCCTCTCTTTTCTGACACAATCGCTGGAACTTCGTTGGCATAAGAAAAGATTCCGTCAAGAAAAGAGAGATTAAAATCTGTCAGACAAAACACCCCTCCCCCATCTCCCTGTACATAGGGGGGGGGGGGGCGGCCGGCTCAGGCCCGGCTCTCTCTCCTTTGATCAATGGAGGGCGGTTGTAAGGAGTGATTGGTGGTGAATGGCGGAGGTTATGGGGGCAATCCTCCCCCCCCCCTAGTGGGGCCCCCCCTGGTGTCAGCCATGTTGTTCTGTCCCCCGTCTACTAATGAGGCCGGTGCGAGGACGCGGCATGTTAATGAGGGGGAAGGAGAAAGGCAGAGTCCTAATTAAGCTGCGGAGGGGGGGATGGGGGGGTGAGCGACACATTTCGGGGATTAGCGGCTGCAATGCGTTGTGGTGTCACGGACTGACAATGAGGGAACGGGCCGTCGTCATCGCAGGAGGATGGTTTCCATGGAGACGGGGATGGCAGTGTGAAGCCCCCCGATTACTGCCATTGTTGGTGGGGGGAGGGGAGCGTCTTCCTCTTAGAGATAGCGATGCACAATACGGCCATGGACCTCTCCTGCAGGCCGGGGATCCAGGATTGTCCTCTCCTGCAGGCCGGGGATCCAGGATTGTCCTCTCCTGCAGGCCGGGGATCCAGGATTGTCCTCTCCTGCAGGCCGGGGATCCAGGGTGTCCTCTCCTGCAGGCCGGGGATCCAGGGTGTCCTCTCCTGCAGGCCGGGGATCCAGGGTGTCCTCTCCTGCAGGCCGGGGATCCAGGGTGTCCTCTCCTGCAGGCCGGGGATCCATGATTGTCCTCTCCTGCAGGCCGGGGATCCAGGGTGTCCTCTCCTGCAGGCCGGGGATCCAGGGTGTCCTCTCCTGCAGGCCGGGGATCCAGGATGTCCTCTCCTGCAGGCCGGGGATCCAGGATGTCCTCTCCTGCAGGCCGGGGATCCAGGATTGTCCTCTCCTGCAGGCCGGGGATCCAGGGTGTCCTCTCCTGCAGGCCGGGGATCCAGGGTGTCCTCTCCTGCAGGCCGGGGATCCAGGGTGTCCTCTCCTGCAGGCTGGGGATCCATGATTGTCCTCTCCTGCAGGCCGGGGATCCAGGGTGTCCTCTCCTGCAGGCCGGGGATCCAGGATTGTCCTCTCCTGCAGGCCGGGGATCCAGGATGTCCTCTCCTGCAGGCCGGGGATCCAGGATGTCCTCTCCTGCAGGCCGGGGATCCAGGGTGTCCTCTCCTGCAGGCCGGGGATCCAGGGTGTCCTCTCCTGCAGGCCGGGGATCCAGGGTGTCCTCTCCTGCAGGCCGGGGATCCATGATTGTCCTCTCCTGCAGGCCGGGGATCCAGGGTGTCCTCTCCTGCAGGCCGGGGATCCAGGGTGTCCTCTCCTGCAGGCCGGGGATCCAGGATGTCCTCTCCTGCAGGCCGGGGCAGGCCGGGGATCCAGGGTGTCCTCTCCTGCAGGCCGGGGATCCAGGATGTCCTCTCCTGCAGGCCGGGGATCCAGGATGTCCTCTCCTGCAGGCCGGGGATCCAGGGATGTCCTCTCCTGCAGGCCGGGGATCCAGGATGTCCTCTCCTGCAGGCCGGGGATCCAGGATTGTCCTCTCCTGCAGGCCGGGGATCCAGGATTGTCCTCTCCTGCAGGCCGGGGATCCAGGATGTCCTCTCTTGCAGGCCGGGGATCCAGGATGTCCTCTCCTGCAGGCCGGGGATCCAGGATGTCCTCTCCTGCAGGCCGGGGATCCAGGATGTCCTCTCCTGCAGGCCGGGGATCCAGGATGTCCTCTCCTGCAGGCCGGGGATCCAGGATGTCCTCTCCTGCAGGCCGGGGATCCAGGATTGTCCTCTCCTGCAGGCCGGGGATCCAGGATTGTCCTCTCCTGCAGGCCGGGGATCCAGGATGTCCTCTCCTGCAGGCCGGGGATCCAGGATTGTCCTCTCCTGCAGGCCGGGGATCCAGGATTGTCCTCTCCTGCAGGCCGGGGATCCAGGGTGTCCTCTCTTGCAGGCCGGGGATCCAGGATGTCCTCTCCTGCAGGCCGGGGATCCAGGATGTCCTCTCCTGCAGGCCGGGGATCCAGGATGTCCTCTCCTGCAGGCCGGGGATCCAGGATGTCCTCTCCTGCAGGCCGGGGATCCAGGATGTCCTCTCCTGCAGGCCGGGGATCCAGGATTGTCCTCTCCTGCAGGCCGGGGATCCAGGATTGTCCTCTCCTGCAGGCCGGGGATCCAGGGTGTCCTCTCCTGCAGGCCGGGGATCCAGGATTGTCCTCTCCTGCAGGCCGGGGATCCAGGGTGTCCTCTCCTGCAGGCCGGGGATCCAGGATGTCCCGATATGTGCCGGTTTCTGTATGTTGTGGTGTATAGTGGAGGTTCCTCTCCCCGGAGGACATACAGGAACTCTGATCTGCAGAATGAATACAATTTCTGGGCTTCCAACCAGCATCCCCCTCGTCTGCGCTCACGCTCCATCTTTGCTCTGCGTCCGTCTGCGCTCACGCTCCATCTTTGCTCTGCGTCTGTCTGCGCTCACGCTCCATCTTTGCTCTGCGTCTGTCTGCGCTCACGCTCCATCTTTGCTCTGCGTCCGTCTGCGCTCACGCTCCATCTTTGCTCTGCGTCTGTCTGCGCTCACGCTCCATCTTTGCTCTGCGTCTGTCTGCGCTCACGCTCCATCTTTGCTCTGCGTCCGTCTGCGCTCACGCTCCATCTTTGCTCTGCGTCCGTCTGCGCTCACGCTCCATCTTTGCTCTGCGTCCGTCTGCGCTCACGCTCCATCTTTGCTCTGCGTCCGTCTGCGCTCACGATCCATCTTTGCTCTGCGTCTGTCTGCGCTCACGCTCCTGTCTGCACTCTCTCCCATTTGTGTTCCCGCTCCCATTTTTGTCGTGCGTCCGTCTGCGCTCCCGCTCCCGTTTGTGTGCCTGTCTAAGCTCCCGTCTGTGCTCCTGCTCCCATCTTTGCTGTGCTTCGGTTTGTGCGCCCGTCTGCGCTCCTGCTTCCGTCTGTGCTTCGGTCTGCGCTCCTGCTCCCATCATTGCTGTGAGCGGGGTGGGGGCGGGGCTCTCTTCTCTCCTCCTGGCGCAGTAGGAAGAGGTCAGCGGCTACGATGAGGGACTGGTGGGGGAGGGGGACTGTGGTAGAGTGGGGGAGGGGGACTGTGGTAGAGTGGGGGAGGGGGACTGTGGTAGAGTGGGGGAGGGGGACTGTGGTAGAGTGGGGGAGGGGGACTGTGGTAGAGTGGGGGAGGGGGACTGTGGTAGAGTGTGGGGAGGGGGACTGTGGTAGAGTGGGGGACTGTGGTAGAGTGGGGGAGGGGGACTGTGGTAGAGTGGGGGAGGGAGACTGTGGTAGAGTGGGTGGGGAGGGGGACTGTGGTAGAGTGGGTGGGGAGGGGGACTGTGGTAGAGTGGGTGGGGAGGGGGACTGTGGTAGAGTGGGTGGGGAGGGGGACTGTGGTAGAGTGGGTGGGGAGGGGGACTGTGGTAGAGTGGGTGGGGAGGGGGACTGTGGTAGAGTGGGTGGGGAGGGGGACTGTGGTAGAGTGGGTGGGGAGGGGGACTGTGGTAGAGTGGGTGGGGAGGGGGACTGTGGTAGAGTGGGTGGGGAGGGGGACTGTGGTAGAGTGGGTGGGGAGGGGGACTGTGGTAGAGTGGTAGAGTGGAGTGGGGAGGGGGACTGTGGTAGAGTGGGTGGGGAGGGGGACTGTGGTAGAGTGGGTGGGGAGGGGGACTGTGGTAGAGTGGGTGGGGAGGGGGACTGTGGTAGAGTGGGGGGGAGGGGGACTGTGGTAGAGTGGGGGGGAGGGGACTGTGGTAGAGTGGGGGAGGGGACTGTGGTAGAGTGGGGGGGAGGGGACTGTGGTAGAGTGGGTGGGGAGGGGGACTGTGGTAGAGTGGGTGGGGAGGGGGACTGTGGTAGAGTGGGTGGGGAGGGGGACTGTGGTAGAGTGGGTGGGGAGGGGGACTGTGGTAGAGTGGGTGGGGAGGGGGACTGTGGTAGAGTGGGTGGGGAGGGGGACTGTGGTAGAGTGGGTGGGGAGGGGGACTGTGGTAGAGTGGGTGGGGAGGGGGACTGTGGTAGAGTGGGTGGGGAGGGGGACTGTGGTAGAGTGGGTGGGGAGGGGGACTGTGGTAGAGTGGGTGGGGAGGGGGACTGTGGTAGAGTGGGGGTGGGGAGGGGGACTGTGGTAGAGTGGGGGTGGGGAGGGGGACTGTGGTAGAGTGGGGGTGGGGAGGGGGACTGTGGTAGAGTGGGGGTGGGGAGGGGGACTGTGGTAGAGTGGGGGTGGGGAGGGGGACTGTGGTAGAGTGGGGGTGGGGAGGGGGACTGTGGTAGAGTGGGGGTGGGGAGGGGGACTGTGGTAGAGTGGGGGTGGGGAGGGGGACTGTGGTAGAGTGGGGGTGGGGAGGGGGACTGTGGTAGAGTGGGGGTGGGGAGGGGGACTGTGGTAGAGTGGGGGGTGGGGAGGGGGACTGTGGTAGAGTGGGGGTGGGGAGGGGGACTGGGGAGTGGGGGTGGGGAGGGGGACTGTGGTAGAGTGGGGGTGGGGAGGGGGACTGTTGGTGTGGTGGGGAGGGGGACTGTGGTAGAGTGGGGGTGGGGAGGGGGACTGTGGTAGAGTGGGGGTGGGGGTGGGGAGTGGGGGTGGGGAGGGGGACTGTGGTAGAGTGGGGGGTGGGGAGGGGGACTGTGGTAGAGTGGGGGTGGGGAGGGGGACTGTGGTAAAGTGGGGGCGGGGTATAATTCGGGGTGTCTCACGCTCTCTTCTCTCCTCTTGGCGCAGTGGGAAGAGGTCAGCGGTCAGTAGAGATGAGGGACTGGTGGGGAGGGGGACTGTGGTGGGGTGGGGAGGGGCACTGTGGTAGAGTGGGGGAGGGGGAGTGTTGTCGTGGGGTGGGGGTGGGGTATAATTCGGGGTGTCTCACGCTCTCTTCTCTCTTGGCGCAGTGGGAAGAGGTCAGCGGGTAAAGATGAGGTGGGGGTGGGGAGGGGGACCGTGGTAGAGTGGGGGTGGAGGAGGGGGACTGTGGGGGAGGGGGGCTGTGGGAGGGGTATAATTCGGGGTGTCTCACGCTCTCTCTTCTCTACTCTTGGCGCAGTGGAAAGAGGTCAGCGGCTATGATGAGGGACTGGTGTGGAGGGGGACTGTGGTAAAGTGGGGGTGGGGGAGGGGTATAACTCGGGGTGTCTCACACTCTCTCTTCTCTCCTCTTGGCACAGTGGGAAGAGGTCAGCGGGTAGAGATGAGGTGGGGGTGGGGAGGGGCACTGTGGTAGAGTGGGGGAGGGGTATAACTCGGGGTGTCTCTCACACTCTCTCTCCTCTTGGCGCAGTGGGAAGAGGTCAGCGGCTACGATGAGGGACTGGTGGGGAGGGGGACTGTGGTAGAGTGGGGGTGGGGGGAGGGGGACTGTGGTAGAGTGGGGGAGGGGACTGTGGTAGAGTGGGGGAGGGGTAAAACTCGGGGTGTCTCACACTCTCTCTTCTCTCCTCTTGGCACAGTGGGAAGAGGTCAGCGGGTAGAGATGAGGTGGGGGTGGGGAGGGGCACTGTGGTAGAGTGGGGGAGGGGGACTGTGGTAGAGTGGGGGAGGGGGACTGTGGTAGAGTGGGGGAGGAGGAGGGGGACTGTGGTAGAGTGGGGGAGGGGACTGTGGTAGAGTGGGGGAGGGGTAAAACTCGGGGTGTCTCACACTCTCTCTTCTCTCCTCTTGGCACAGTGGGAAGAGGTCAGCGGGTAGAGATGAGGTGGTAGAGTGGGGGGAGGGGCACTGTGGTAGAGTGGGGGAGGGGCACTGTGGTAGAGTGGGGGAGGGGCACTGTGGTAGAGTGGGGGAGGGGGACTGTGGTA
This sequence comes from Rana kukunoris, assembly GCA_029574335.1. NCBI lineage: Eukaryota > Metazoa > Chordata > Amphibia > Anura > Ranidae > Rana > Rana kukunoris. Next base: position 129,596 of record JAJQKJ010002876.1, on the reverse strand, counting down.
GAGTGGGGGTGGAGGAGGGGGACTGTGGTAGAGTGGGGGAGGGGACTGTGGTAGAGTGGGGGTGGGGGAGGGGTATAATTCGGGGTGTCTCACACTCTCTCTTCTCTCTTGGCGCAGTGGGAAGAGGTCAGCGGGTAGAGATGAGGTGGGGGTGGGGAGGGGCACTGTGGTAGAGTGGGGGAGGGGGACTGTGGTAGAGTGGGGGAGGAGGAGGGGGACTGTGGTAGAGTGGGGGAGGGGACTGTGGTAGAGTGGGGGAGGGGTAAAACTCGGGGTGTCTCACACTCTCTCTTCTCTCCTCTTGGCACAGTGGGAAGAGGTCAGCGGGTAGAGATGAGGTGGGGGTGGGGAGGGGCACTGTGGTAGAGTGGGGGAGGGGCACTGTGGTAGAGTGGGGGAGGGGGACTGTGGTAGAGTGGGGGTGGGGGAGGGGTATAATTCGGGGTGTCTCACGCTCTCTCTTCTCTCTTGGCGCAGTGGGAAGAGGTCAGCGGCTACGATGAGAACATGAACACGATCCGGACGTACCAGGTCTGCAATGTCTTTGAGTCGAGTCAGAACAACTGGCTGAGGACCAAGTACATCCGGCGGCGGGGAGCGCACCGGATCCACGTGGAGATGAAGTTCTCGGTCAGGGACTGTAGCAGCATTCCCAGCGTTCCCGGCTCCTGTAAGGAAACCTTCAATCTCTATTATTACGAGTCGGACTTTGACTCGGCCACCAAGACGTTTCCCAGCTGGATGGAGAACCCGTGGTCCAAGGTGGACACCATCGCCGCCGACGAGAGCTTCTCCCAGGTGGATCTGGGCGGCCGCGTCATGAAGATCAACACCGAGGTGCGCAGCTTTGGACCCGTCTCTAAAAATGGCTTCTACCTGGCGTTTCAGGATTACGGGGGCTGCATGTCGCTCATCGCCGTCAGGGTCTTCTACAGGAAGTGCCCGCGGGTGATCCAGAACGGGGCCGTGTTCCAGGAGACCTTGTCTGGGGCGGAGAGCACCTCCCTGGTGGCGGCTCGAGGGATTTGTATACCGAACGCCGAGGAGGTGGATGTGCCAATAAAACTCTACTGCAACGGAGACGGGGAGTGGCTGGTGCCCATCGGGAGGTGTATGTGTAAAGCCGGGTACGAGGCGGTGGAGAACGGGACCGTGTGCCGAGGTAAGACCTTCTCCCAAAATGTCTTTATCTGCCATATACCTGCTTTGTATCCTGCCCCCGACACCAATGCTGGGGGTTGTTATTGCCCCCGACACCAGTGCTGGGGGTTATTATTGCCCCCGACACCAATGCTGGGGGTTGTTATTGCCCCCGACACCAGTGCTGGGGGTTATTATTGCCCCCGACACCAGTGCTGGGGGTTGTTATTGCCCCCGACACCAGTGCTGGGGGTTGTTATTGCCCCCGACACCAGTGCTGGGGGTTATTATTGCAGGCGGGCCGAGGGTGCGGACGCTGAAAGGGCGGGCGGGCCAGGGTGCGGACGCTGAAAGGGCGGGGGGGGCGAGGGTGCGGACGCTGAAAGGGGGGGCGGGCGAGGGTGCGGACGCTGAAAGGGCGGGCGGGCCGAGGGTGCGGACGCTGAAGGGCGGGGGGGCCGAGGGTGCGGACGCTGAAGGGCGGGGGGGCCGAGGGTGCGGACGCTGAAGGGCGGGGGGGCCGAGGGTGCGGACGCTGAAGGGCGGGCGGGCCGAGGGTGCGGACGCTGAAGGGCGGGGGGGCCGAGGGTGCGGACGCTGAAGGGCGGGCGGGCCGAGGGTGCGGACGCTGAAAGGGCGGGCGGGCCGAGGGTGCGGACGCTGAAGGGCGGGGGGGCCGAGGGTGCGGACGCTGAAGGGCGGGCGGGCGAGGGTGTCCTTTCTTTGGTTCCTGCAGCCTCCGGTGTACCTGCAGCCTCCATCTTTCACTCCCCGCTGGCTGTGTCCTCCACCTGCAGGAGAAGCAGCTACTGCTCTGCAGCCAATTGCTGCCCCATTACCCTTCCTGGCCAGGGCACATGAATCTTCCTCGCGGCCTCACAGAGGCCTCATTTCCTCGCACATTGCCGCCCGTCTATCTGGAGGCCGGAGTAGTGGAGCCATTCTGGCAGCCATGTTTGTACCTCGGGATTTGCCACATCCTGCCGAGTACATACATGGGGAGAATCTGAGGAGAACGGAGCTGTGTGGAGTGCACGCCTCTGGTACTCGCAGGACCCTGGATTGGGTCGGCAGTAGTGCAGGCGGTTGGAATGTGGTCCTTGGTTCTGGTACTGGTTCTGCGTGTGGAGTGCACGCCTCTGGTACACACAGGACCCCGGATTGGGTCGGCAGTAGTGCAGGCGGTTGGAATGCGGTCCTCAGTTCTGGTACTGGTTCTGCGTGTGGAGTGCACGCCTCTGGTACTCGCAGGACCCCGGAGTGGGTCGGCAGTAGTGCAGGCGGTTGGAATGTGGTCCTTGGTTCTGGTACTGGTTCTGCGTGTGGAGTGCACGCCTCTGGTACACACAGGACCCCGGATTGGGTCGGCAGTAGTGCAGGCGGTTGGATTTGTTGATGTGCCAAGTCTTCCATCTCTCATGCTCTCTCCGGCACCATCACTGGGTGACCTCGCTCCTGGAGGACAGTTTTGGGAAGAGGACAACCGTATGAATCGCGTCAGGAGCTTAAAAGCTTCCATGGCATTGAATAAAAGAGACGTCGTCATATGATGGAGGGTCCTCTGAGAGGGAAGAGGGCTTCAGACAGGAGGACAAGAAACAGACTCCCCTCCTCCCTACAGATCATCCCAGCTAAATGGAAAATATCCATTCTGAGCCGCTGCACACGCCCCTGACCTGCACCACAGGGCGTGACGGCATCGGGCAGAGCCAGGAAGAGCCATCTCGGGTGGGATATGAATTCGGAGAGATGACATCACAGTGAAATGGAAGTCCAGCAGAGTCTCCTGGGTTCCCTACATCTGTGTACAAAGCACAAGATGTTCCACCCTGATACTGTGTTCAGCAGCAGCATCTGAAAGCACTGTCTCTTCCCCGTCATTGGGGCCGAGCCGCCGTCTCTGAGCCGCCGTCTCTCTCCGTCATTGGGGCCGAGCCGCCGTCTCTCCCCGTCATTGGAGCCGAGCCGCCGTCTCTGAGCCGCCGTCTCTCTCCGTCATTGGGGCCGAGCCGCCGTCTCTCCCCGTCATTGGGGCCGAGCCGCCGTCTCTCCCCGTCATTGGGGCCGAGCCGCCGTCTCTCCCCGTCATTGGGGCCGAGCCGCCGTCTCTCCCCGTCATTGGGGCCGAGCCGCCGTCTCTCCCCGTCATTGGGGCCGAGCCGCCGTCTCTCCCCGTCATTGGGGCCGAGCCGCCGTCTCTCCCCGTCATTGGGGCCGAGCCGCCGTCTCTCTCCGTCATTGGGGCCGAGCCGCCGTCTCTCTCCGTCATTGGGGCCGAGCCGCCGTCTCTCCCCGTCATTGGGGCCGAGCCGCCGTCTCTCCCCGTCATTGGGGCCGAGCCGCCGTCTCTCCCCGTCATTGGGGCCGAGCCGCCGTCTCTCTCCGTCATTGGGGCCGAGCCGCCGTCTCTCTCCGTCATTGGGGCCGAGCCGCCGTCTCTCTCCGTCATTGGGGCCGAGCCGCCGTCTCTCTCCGTCATTGGGGCCGAGCCGCCGTCTCTCTCCGTCATTGGGGCCGAGCCGCCGTCTCTCTCCGTCATTGGGGCCGAGCCGCCGTCTCTCTCCGTCATTGGGGCCGAGCCGCCGTCTCTCTCCGTCATTGGGGCCGAGCCGCCGTCTCTCTCCGTCATTGGGGCCGAGCCGCCGTCTCTCTCCGTCATTGGGGCCGAGCCGCCGTCTCTCTCCGTCATTGGGGCCGAGCCGCCGTCTCTCTCCGTCATTGGGGCCTTTTCCTCTGGATATTCCTAAACAAACCAGGATTGACAAGACGAGCAGAGTTTGGATGGAGCTCACTGTGACATCACTGGTTATTTGGGTGTATATTTGAAGCTGGAACCCCCCGGGTGTCCTTGACCCAAAGCTGGAGATAAGATTTGGAGAAGACTTGCAGGTGTCTGTGCGTTGTGTTCAGCACATTTCCTTCCTGTATTGTGCACAGCCCCGTCATGTTCCATTACCGCTTGCCTTAGCTGGCTGCCGGACATGGCGTCTATGGCGTCTAACCTCTAACCTTCAGGTTAGGCCCCTGAACTTGTCAGAGGGAATGATTGGGGTCCAAGTGGAGATCCTTGTGTTCCTCCTCCTCCTCTGCGCATGCTATATGGGGGTCATCCCCTGTCCGGCCCTCTTATTGGGAAAGGATGGGAGTGGTGGCTGCTGATGTTCCTGAGCTCCTTCTGTTCTGCCAGTGAGGGTCATTCTCTTACTTTCCCCCCAGACATGGAGGATCAGACCTCTTGCTCCTCATCTTCTCCAGGGTCTCTTTCTGGGTTGCTAGAAGTGATCTCTGAGCCCCGGAGTGGCGTCAGTTGAGTAATCATCAGATTGGGTCTGGAAGACATTAGAGTTGGGGATGATGAAGATGCGGTTAGAAGACCTCAGTTGTCCTTCCCGGCCAGGTATAATAATGGAAGCCGCCTGGGAACCCCACTGCTTCCCATCACTCCCCGCTATCATCTCACACAAAACACGATCCTGGCTTTGGGCTCTGCTCATGGGATGCCGTCCAAGGTGCAGCATCTAAAGTATTATCAGATGTCGTTCTACCAGACAATGGCTCCCCTGCTTAACTCCTGCACTTCCGCTGCACTCGCTGAGAAGACTTGTATTGGCCAGTGACACCGGTTGCTTTACCTGGGTGGTAATCTGGTTGTCTGGGCTTGCTTGGACGTCTGGTTCTTCTGGATATCGATTACCTTTTATTTAACTCCTCATTGGTCAAATATTTTCTTGCATTTTGTGTCTTATTGGACGAGAAAGGGAGATTATTGTTGTCGGAGCCAAACTTCTTAAGACATGAAATTGCCCGGGGCCCTCACATGTGACCTTCAAATTGTCTGTAATTGGTCTTGTATTGCTGTGTGCAGGAAGTGGAGACAAGTCCTGTTCTCTTTGTCTTTAGTTGAGGTTGTGGACATAAGTCAGCATTCTTTTTCTCTTGTGGTGGAGATAAGTCGGCCATCTTGTTCTCATGTTCTTGGGTTGAGGTGGTGGAGATAAGTAGGCCATCTTGTTCTCAGGTTAAGGTGGTGGAGATAAGTCGGCCATCTTGTTCTCAGGTTGAGGTGGTGGAGATAAGTGGGCCATCTTGTTCTCAGGTTGAGGTGGTGGAGATAAGTCGGCCATCTTGTTCTCAGGTTGAGGTGGTGGAGATAAGTCGGCCATCTTGTTCTCATGTTCTTGGGTTGAGGTGGTGGAGATAGGTAGGCCATCTTGTTCACAGGTTGAGTTGGTGGAGATAAGTGGGCCATCTTGTTATCGTGTTCTATGGTTTAGGTGATGGAGATAAGTTGGCCATCTTGTTCTCAGGTTGAGGTGGTGGAGATAAGTCGGCCATCTTGTTCTCAGGTTGAGGTGGTGGAGATAAGTCGGCCATCTTGTTCTCAGGTTGAGGTGGTGGAGATAAGCCGGCCATCTTGTTCTCAGGTTGAGGTGGTGGAGATAAGTCGGCCATCTTGTTCTCAGGTTGAGGTGGTGGAGATAAGTTGGCCATCTTGTTCTCAGGTTGAGGTGGTGGAGATAAGTCGGCCATATTGTTCTCAGGTTGAGGTGGTGGCGATAAGTCGGCCATCTTGTTCTCAGGTTGAGGTGGTGGAGATAAGTCGGCCATATTGTTCTCAGGTTGAGGTGGTGGCGATAAGTCGGCCATCTTGTTCTTATGTTCCTGGGTTGAGGTGATGAGGAGATGTCTGGCACCTTATCCTCAGTCTCTTGTGTAAAGGCTCCAGCCCAGTTGTGACCCCCCGACTTCCCAGCATCTGTCACGTGAGTCCACCATGTAGTGACCATCATGTGCGGGTGGCTAGGAATCTTTGAGGAGCAGTAGTGGCACTTTAGGGGTTTCCTTGACATCACATGGTATCTTGGCCAAATGTTTCAGAGCTGAAGAGTGCAGCGCATATGTGAACGACTCATAAATCGATCCACACCGTCACCACTCAGGCCTGTGAATTCTGCACAAAATGGGCTTTTTATGGAAAAAGGATATCGCACTCATCCTAAGGGGGGGGGTGGGACTTACCTCTGCCCAGAACCGTATGGTCCACTGGAGCCTGCAAACGTATATGACTCTACGCCTCCGATCCTGCAGACTATCTCTCCCCTCTTGGTCCTCTGAGTTGATATTGGTGAGGGGTCCCGGGGGGCTCCATGCTTGGTGCATGCAGAGTTGATGATTTGCGGTCCTCGGCTGCGTTCTCTTGCGCTCTGCAGTGATAATGGCTCCTGGTATGTCTCTCGTTTCTCCTTGTCTGCAGGCTGTTTGATTGGCTGTAATGACCGAACCCAGCCGGCCATTTTCCTTAATGGCGTCCGACACAGCGAGGGGCAGAATTTCATCCTTGCAGCAGAATGGAGTCATTGATACTCTGTGATCATTATGAATAATAGCCCTGGGATGGGGCACCAGAGAGAACTCCCATTATAGAAGGGACAAGATATTGGATTGATGTCCCAATGAGGGCCGCATGTTCTATCCAACGCCCCTCCTCCGCTACAGATACCAATAATTGGAAAGTACAGAAATAGGACTCAGAGCTTACACTCTAATCCACCACGCCCCCCCCCCCCAAACTATAATACTTGGTGTACAGGGTGGGGATCCAGTAATTGCGATCGGGGATCCAGCCGATGGTGGTCAAAGGGGATTGGGAGTGGTGATCTGGCCGATGGCAGTTGTAGTGTACAGGGGAGATCCAGATAATGGCAGTGATGGGGGGGGGGGGGGATCAGAGCGATGCTGGTCATGGTGTGGATCAGAGCGATGGCGGTCATGGTGTAGGGGGTGATCAGAGCGGTGGCGGTCATGTTGTAGGGGGGGATCAGAGCGGTGGCGGTCATGGTGTAGGGGGGGATCAGAGCGATGGCGGTCATGGTGTAGGGGGGAGCAGAGTGATGGCGGTCATGGTGTAGGGGGGGATCAGAGCGATGGCGGTCATGGTGTAGGGGGGGATCAGAGCGATGGCGGTCATGGTGTAGGGGGGAGCAGAGCGATGGCGGTCATGGTGTAGGGGGGGATCAGAGCGATGGCGGTCATGGTGTAGGGGGGGATCAGAGCGGTGGCGGTCATGGTGTAGGGGGGGATCAGAGCGATGGCGGTCATGGTGTAGGGGGGAGCAGAGTGATGGCGGTCATGGTGTAGGGGGGGATCAGAGCGATGGCGGTCATGGTGTAGGGGGGGATCAGAGCGATGGCGGTCATGGTGTAGGGGGGGATCAGAGCGATGGCGGTCATGGTGTAGGGGGGGAGCAGAGCGATGGCGGTCATGGTGTAGGGGGGGATCAGAGCGATGGCGGTCATGGTGTAGGGGGGGATCAGAGCGGTGGCGGTCATGTTGTAGGGGGGGATCAGATCGGTGGCGGTCATGGTGTAGGGGGGGATCAGCGCGGTCATGGTGTAGGGGGGGAGCAGAGCGATGACGGTCATGGTGTAGGGGGGGATGAGAGCGATGGCGGTCATGGTGTAGGGGGGATGAGAGCGATGGTGGTCATGGTGTAGGGGGGATGCAGAGCGATGGCGGTCATGGTGTAGGGGGGGGGAGCAGAGTGATGGCGGTCATGGTGTAGGGGGGGAGCAGAGCGATGGCGGTCATGGTGTAGGGGGGGAGCAGAGCGATGGCGGTCATGGTGTAGGGGGGGGAGCAGAGTGATGGCGGTCATAGTGTAGGGGGGGAGCAGAGCGATGGCGGTCATGGTGTAGGGGGGGATCAGAGCGATGGCGGTCATGGTGTAGGGGGGAGCAGAGTGATGGCGGTCATGGTGTAGGGGGGGATCAGAGCGATGGCGGTCATGGTGTAGGGGGGGATCAGAGCGATGGCGGTCATGGTGTAGGGGGGAGCAGAGTGATGGCGGTCATGGTGTAGGGGGGGATCAGAGCGATTGCGGTCATGGTGTAGGGGGGGATCAGAGCGGTGGCGGTCATGTTGTAGGGGGGATCAGATCGGTGGCGGTCATGGTGTAGGGGGGGATCAGCGCGGTCATGGTGTAGGGGGGGAGCAGAGCGATGACGGTCATGGTGTAGGGGGGGATGAGAGCGATGGCGGTCATGGTGTAGGGGGGATGAGAGCGATGGTGGTCATGGTGTAGGGGGGATGCAGAGCGATGGCGGTCATGGTGTAGGGGGGGAGCAGAGTGATGGCAGTCATGGTGTAGGGGGGGAGCAGAGCGATGGCGGTCATGGTGTAGGGGGGGAGCAGAGCGATGGCGGTCATGGTGTAGGGGGGGATGAGAGCGATGGCGGTCATGGTGTAGGGGGGAGCAGAGCGATGGCGGTCATGGTGTAGGGGGGGGAGCAGAGTGATGGCGGTCATAGTGTAGGGGGGGTGAGAGGGATGGCGGTCATGGTGTAGGGGGGGAGCAGAGCGATGGCGGTCATGGTGTAGGGGGGAGCAGAGCGATGGCGGTCATGGTGTAGGGGGGAGCAGAGCGATGGCGGTCATGGTGTAGGGGGGAGCAGAGCGATGGCGGTCATGGTGTAGGGGGATGAGAGTGATGGCGGTCATGGTGTAGGGGGGGATCAGAGCGATGGCGGTCATGGTGTAGGGGGGAGCAGAGCGATGGCGGTCATGGTGTAGGGGGATGAGAGTGATGGCGGTCATGGTGTAGGGGGGATCAGAGCGATGGCGGTCATGGTGTAGGGGGATGAGAGTGATGGCGGTCATGGTGTAGGGGGGATCAGAGCGATGGCGGTCATGGTGTAGGGGGGATGAGAGCGATGGCGGTCATGGTGTAGGGGGATGAGAGTGATGGCGGTCATGGTGTAGGGGGGGAGCAGAGCGATGGCGGTCATGGTGTAGGGGGGAGCAGAGCGATGGCGGTCATGGTGTAGGGGGGAGCAGAGCGATGGCGGTCATGGTGTAGGGGGATGAGAGGGATGGCGGTCATGGTGTAGGGGGGGATCAGAGCGATGGCGGTCATGGTGTAGGGGGGGAGCAGAGCGATGGCGGTCATGGTGTAGGGGGATGAGAGTGATGGCGGTCATGGTGTAGGGGGATCAGAGCGATGGCGGTCATGGTGTAGGGGGATGAGAGTGATGGCGGTCATGGTGTAGGGGGGATCAGAGCGATGGCGGTCATGGTGTAGGGGGGATGAGAGCGATGGCGGTCATGGTGTAGGGGGATGAGAGTGATGGCGGTCATGGTGTAGGGGGGATCAGAGCGATGGCGGTCATGGTGTAGGGGGATGAGAGTGATGGCGGTCATGGTGTAGGGGGGATCAGAGCGATGGCGGTCATGGTGTAGGGGGATGAGAGTGATGGCGGTCATGGTGTAGGGGGGATCAGAGCGATGGCGGTCATGGTGTAGGGGGGATGAGAGCGATGGCGGTCATAGTGTAGGGGGGGTGAGAGGGATGGCGGTCATGGTGTAGGGGGGGGCAGAGCGATGGCGGTCATGGTGTAGGGGGGGGATGAGAGCGATGGCGGTCATAGTGTAGGGGGGGGATGAGAGCGATGGCGGTCATGGTGTAGGGGGGGGTGAGAGGGATGGCGGTCATGGTGTAGGGGGGGGCAGAGCGATGGTATAGGGGGGCCATGGTTGAGCGGAGGTTACGGCTGGCGATGAGGTGTTGGGGAGTCGGTGGGAGATTCTCGGTTTCCGCAGTAAATCTTGGAATGTGTGAGTTGAAGTGCGGCGGTGGCGGCGGCGGCTGTTGGCACGCAGGAAACGTCTTTTGTCAAAGCTTTAGATTCCTCCAACCTCCGCTAATTAAAGACAATTACTGCTTTCAGCCTCTTCACAGCTCCGCTACGCTGTTTGCAAACACACAGCTGCGATGGCTTTTGTCACCGGCTTTCCCGGCGTGTCTCCCCCCTCCCCCCCCTCCTCCCCTCCCCCTCTCACGGGGAAAACGCTGCTCTCTGCCGCCGCTCACACGGCTGTCTCATACGGGTGTAATATATCGGTGGGGGTCTCTTGTGATATAATGTATCTACATAGGTCTCATGGATGTGGGATATATCTATGGGGGTCTCGTACAATGGGATATATCTATGGGGGTCTCGTACAATGGGATATATCTATGGGGGGTCTCGTACAATGGGATATATCTATGGGGGTCTCATACAATGGGATATATCTATGGGGGTCTCGTACAATGGGATATATCTAATGGGGGTCTCGTACAATGAGATATATCTATGGGGGTCTCATACAATGGGATATATCTATGGGGGTCTCATACAATGGGATATATCTATGGGGGTCTCATACAATGGGATATATCTATGGGGGTCTCGTACAATGGGATATATCTATGGGGGTCTCGTACAATGGGATATATCTAATGGGGGTCTCGTACAATGGGATATATGTAATGGGGGTCTCGTACAATGGGATATATCTATGGGGGTCTCGTACAATGGGATATATCTATGGGGGTCTCGTACAATGGGATATATCTAATGGGGGTCTCGTACAATGGGATATATCTATGGGGGTCTCGTACAATGGGATATATCTAATGGGGGTCTCGTACAATGGGATATATCTAATGGGGGTCTCGTACAATGGGATATATCTATGGGGGTCTCGTACAATGGGATATATCTAATGGGGGTCTCGTACAATGGGATATATCTAATGGGGGTCTCGTACAATGGGATATATCTAATGGGGGTCTTGGCACACTGGACTCTGTAGAATATAACCTGGAGTAGGGAGGGGTGTCTTGCCCGGTGGAGGGTTACTTTGGGGTCACCTGGAGCCCCTCCATGGCTGCTCTGTGGGGGGTGAGGCGGCACGTGTTTGAAGTTCCTGGCTGTCTCCATCTTGGCCAGGAGATGGGATTCCATCTTGTTGATGGCACAGTGGCCCCTCTGTTCTCCTGGCACCTCCTCGCGTGTCCCCAGCACCGTCCTGGAATTAATTTGCCGGCACATCGGAGGTGTTGGGAGTTCTGGCCCCCGGACCCCGTCCCTCATCTCCAGGGGAACGTCTTTCTGTATGTGGAATGTCGGGGTCTGTGCCAGCCGCTGTGCCAGGTGTGTTGGCTGCCAGCCCCGGCTGTACCCGGCCTCCCCCTCATGACACAACGAGCCTCCAGCTGGGGAAATTCCAGGTCACAGGATGATGGGGGAAGGAGGACCTGGAGTGTCAGAACCCGAGGGGGGGGGCGCAGGACTGAGAAATGACGGCTGGGCACCAGCGTGACTGATACCCGGGAGGGGGGCATTGGGGAGAGGATGATGGTCGGGGGTGATGGGGTGATACGGAAGGGATATAGTTGACATTAGAAAGTTAGGGTGAATGTTGGGGGGGAGGATAACATATGGAGGGGCAGTGGGGGTAATAGTGGGGGGTAGAACTCCAGGCATAACTTTTTATTTTGTGCGGAGTAACAGAGGGTTATAACCCCCATTGGGGAGATTTCCTTTCACTTCCTGTTCCATAGACAAACAGGAAGTGAGGGAATTCCTCCGGGACCCCTCAGGTCACCAGAACCATTGGAAGATTTCCCCTCGTATTTTTGTATTTTATTTTATTTTCACTGATGATAAACGTGAGAAATGGAGAGACTCTCCCTACCGGGGGCCCTGACAGGGGGGGGGTCTCACCCCTCCCCCCCACCCCCTCCATCCAACACTAAAACAAAAGTTATACTTTAATGGTGGGACGTTGTCACTCCGGATCACACGGGGCGCTATAGAAGCCACACTATGGGGTATTCTCCATCATATCACATGGAGGGCCAAGCATGTGGGGGTGACATTGACATCGCCCGTTACACCCCACTTCAGTCCTCCCCCATCCTGCTGGGAATGGATGGTGACAGGGCGGTCTGCTTTGTGTCCGGACGGATTGTGCGGCCCCCACCTTGCGTCATCGCTGAGGTGATGAATCCCAGCTCCCGGATCCCGAGCCACGGGGGCGATTTATTATCCAGCACAGCCGGAGCGCAAATCCATCTTCTGAGACGCAACCGCTCGTCAGAACAGCTGCCAAAATCCCCTGGAGAATTCCTAATCCGGGAGGACATCTCTTCCCGACTCTGCCAATCCCGTGTCTTCCCGACTCCGCCAACCCCGTGTCTTCCCGACTCCGCCAACCCCGTGTCTTCCCGACTCCGCCAACCCCGTGTCTTCCCGACTCCGCCAACCCCGTGTCTTCCCGACTCCGCCAACCCCGTGTCTTCCCGCCTCCGCCAACCCCGTGTCTTCCCGCCTCCGCCAACCCCGTGTCTTCCCGCCTCCGCCAACCCCGTGTCTTCCCGCCTCCGCCAACCCCGTGTCTTCCCGCCTCCGCCAACCCCGTGTCTTCCCGCCTCCGCCAACCCCGTGTCCCGCCTCCGCCAACCCCGTGTCTTCCCGCCTCCGCCAACCCCGTGTCTTCCCGCCTCCGCCAACCCCGTGTCTTCCCGCCTCCGCCAACCCCGTGTCTTCCCGCCTCCGCCAACCCCGTGTCTTCCCGCCTCCGCCAACCCCGTGTCTTCCCGCCTCCGCCAACCCCGTGTCTTCCCGCCTCCGCCAACCCCGTGTCTTCCCGCCTCCGCCAACCCCGTGTCTTCCCGCCTCCGCCAACCCCGTGTCTTCCCGCCTCCGCCAACCCCGTGTCTTCCCGCCTCCGCCAACCCCGTGTCTTCCCGCCTCCGCCAACCCCGTGTCTTCCCGCCTCCGCCAACCCCGTGTCTTCCCGCCTCCGCCAACCCCGTGTCTTCCCGCCTCCGCCAACCCCGTGTCTTCCCGCCTCCGCCAACCCCGTGTCTTCCCGCCTCCGCCAACCCCGTGTCTTCCCGACTCCGCCAACCCCGTGTCTTCCCGACTCCGCCAACCCCGTGTCTTCCCGCCTCCGCCAACCCCGTGTCTTCCCGCCTCCGCCAACCCCGTGTCTTCCCGCCTCCGCCAACCCCGTGTCTTCCCGCCTCCGCCAACCCCGTGTCTTCCCGCCTCCGCCAACCCCGTGTCTTCCCGCCTCCGCCAACCCCGTGTCTTCCCGCCTCCGCCAACCCCGTGTCTTCCCGCCTCCGCCAACCCCGTGTCTTCCCGCCTCCGCCAACCCCGTGTCTTCCCGCCTCCGCCAACCCCGTGTCTTCCCGCCTCCGCCAACCCCGTGTCTTCCCGCCTCCGCCAACCCCGTGTCTTCCCGCCTCCGCCAACCCCGTGTCTTCCCGCCTCCGCCAACCCCGTGTCTTCCCGCCTCCGCCAACCCCGTGTCTTCCCGCCTCCGCCAACCCCGTGTCTTCCCGCCTCCGCCAACCCCGTGTCTTCCCGACTCCGCCAATCCCGTGTCTTCCCGACTCCGCCAATCCCGTGGCTTCTGAGGAGCGGCGAGGCTTCTGAGGAGCGAGGAGCGGCGAGGCTTCTGAGGAGCGAGGAACGAGGAGACTTCTGAGGAGCGGCGAGGCTTCTGAGGAGCGAGGAGCGGCGAGGCTTCTGAGGAGCGAGGAGCGGCGAGGCTTCTGAGGAGCGAGGAGCGGCGAGGCTTCTGAGGAGCGAGGAGCGGCGAGGCTTCTGAGGAGCGAGGAGCGGCGAGGCTTCTGAGGAGCGAGGAACGAGGAGACTTCTGAGGAGCGGCGAGGCTTCTGAGGAGCGAGGAGCGGCGAGGCTTCTGAGGAGCGGCGAGGCTTCTGAGGAGCGGCGAGGCTTCTGAGGAGCGGCGAGGCTTCTGAGGAGCGGCGAGGCTTCTGAGGAGCGAGGAGCGGCGAGGCTTCTGAGGAGCGAGGAGCGGCGAGGCTTCTGAGGAGCGAGGGAACGAGGAGGCTTCTGAGGAGCGAGGAACGAGGAGGCTTCTGAGGAGCAAGGAACGAGGAGGCTTCTGAGGAGCGGCGAGGCTTCTGAGGAGCAAGGAACGAGGAGGCTTCTGAGGAGCGGCGAGGCTTCTGAGGAGCAAGGAACGAGGAGGCTTCTGAGGAGCGGCGAGGCTTCTGAGGAGCGAACGCACCAATCATAAGGCGGCCTCTTCATGGCTTGTTCCCTGTCCTGGGAGGTGTGCCGAGTTCCTCCACACGAGGGGCTCATTTCTATCCTATGGGAGAATATCCGATATTTCACTGCGGATTCCACCACATGGAGACACAACTCCACAGGGAATTTCTGGTTTTGCCGGTTCTGAGCCGCCTTACCCTGAGCCTGGATAGTCCAGTTTTTTGTCCCGGAGGATGGCGGACACCCCGCGGTCTTCTTACAGACTCCGCCTCTCAGACCAGAAGACGTTCTACCAGAGCGCAGTGACGGTGATTTATTGAACAACTCGGCATTCTGTACCTGGCAGGATCACCAGCTAGATCTGTCCTGCATGCTGGTAATTTTGTTGGAGATTTAACCCCTGACTGCCTGGACATTGTGTCCCTTCCGGTGCAGCTTCTCCTGTCCTGGCAGAAGAGTCCCCTCATTTCCCTGTAATGCAGAGGCGGCGCCCGCTCTGCGTCCGCCATCACTCGGATGCGGCAATTATGAAGGAATTTCACTCGTCTGTCATCTGCTTTTCTCACCAGAGCGCTAAAGTGTTTGGAAAAGCAAAACGCCAAAGAAAACGATCTGAAATTGGAGGATAATTGGCGCGGCTGATCGCTCTGGGGGTTAATGACGCGCAGTGATTGCACTTTAAGGGCCCACTTCCTGCCTGGCCAGATTGCTGGGGCAGCGAAGGGTTAACTCGCAGAGTTCAGGGATTTGGAATGTTGATGAAATCCAACACCCACCTCATCATAATCCCCCCTTCCCCTCCCCCACGTCAGGAGCCGTCACCTGAGTGCTGAGGTGAGCCTCATACTTCAGTCACAGATATTAAAGGTCGAGCTCCTGAAATACATCCCTGCTGAGTCCACAGACTGACACCCTCCCAAACTCTGTGTGCCCAGCTCCAGTGTCTGCACCCCCCCCCCCCCAGTGCATCGTGGGACAGATGTGAAAATCAAATGTCATTGGAGGCTGGAAGTGCCACATATGTGTTGCGTGTGTTCCACACTCCTGGCGTCTCTCCGGCGACGTTGCGCGTCTCTGGCCAAGGCGACCAGGAAAGAATTGGCGCAGTCAGCGGCCGTCTGTTCGCCTCACCCGACTGTAACCAGCAGGGGCGCCGAGTCGGCGTGCAATCTGTGCGTCGCCATAGTAACTGGAGCTCATTTCCAGTGCAGAGCGGCCAGCAAGTCTGGACCATATTCAGCGATTAGTTGCATTATTTCGATGCAGCTGTGCCCCCCCCCCCCCTTATATTGGCCTCCAAGGTCTCCAGTCTGGAGGTGTCTGATAATTTGTGGTCTCTGGAATATTGGTCTCCAGTCTCGGGTTGTCTGATAATCTCTGGAATATTGGCCTCCCAGGGTCTCCAGTCTCGGGTTGTCTGATAATCTCTGGAATATTGGCCTCCCAGGGTCTCCAGTCTCGGGTTGTCTGATAATCTCTGGAATATTGGCCTCCCAGGGTCTCCAGTCTCGGGTTGTCTGATAATCTCTGGAATATTGGCCTCCCAGGGTCTCCAGTCTCGGGTTGTCTGATAATCTCTGGAATATTGGCCTCCCAGGGTCTCCAGTCTCGGGTTGTCTGATAATCTCTGGAATATTGGCCTCCCAGGGTCTCCAGTCTCGGGTTGTCTGATAATCTCTGGAATATTGGCCTCCCAGGGTCTCCAGTCTCGGGTTGTCTGATAATCTCTGGAATATTGGCCTCCCAGGGTCTCCAGTCTCGGGTTGTCTGATAATCTCTGGAATATTGGCCTCCCAGGGTCTCCAGTCTCGGGTTGTCTGATAATCTCTGGAATATTGGCCTCCCAGGGTCTCCAGTCTCGGGTTGTCTGATAATCTCTGGAATATTGGCCTCCCAGGGTCTCCAGTCTCGGATTGTCTGATAATCTCTGGAATATTGGCCTCCCAGGGTCTCCAGTCTCGGGTTGTCTGATAATCTCTGGAATATTGGTCTCCCAGGGTCTCCAGTCTCAGATTGTTTTATAATCTCTGGATTATTGGCCTCTAGGGCCCAACGGTCTCGGGTTGTCTGATCATCTCCGTAATATTGGCCTCTCAGGTCCCCAGTCTCGTGTTGTCTGATGATCTCCGGAATATTGGGCCTCCAGTCTTGGGGTATATTCTTCTTCTAAGCAAGGATTCCGATCGGTAACCTTTCATTAATGTGTGTCAGCGGATCGGCAGTCGGGAAGCTCCTCGGCACGTGCCCGTGTTGGTCCTCATTGATGTGTGTGAGCGGATCGGCAGTCGGGAAGCTCCCCGGCACGTGCCTGCGTTGGTCCTCATTGATGTGTGTGAGCGGATCGGCAGTCGGGAAGCTCCTCGGCACGTGCCCGTGTTGGTCCTCATTGATGTGTGTGAGCGGATAGGAACGTGCCCGTGTTGGTCCTCATTGATGTGTGTGAGCGGATCGGCAGTCGGGAAGCACCTCGGCACGTGCCCGTGTTGGTCCTCATTGATGTGTGTGAGCGGATCGGCAGTCGGGAAGCTCCCCGGCACGTGCCCGCGTTGGTCCTCATTGATGTGTGTGAGCGGATCGGCAGTCGGGAAGCTCCTCGGCACGTGCCCGCGTTGGTCCTCATTGATGTGTGTGAGCGGATCGGCAGTCGGGAAGCTCCTCGGCACGTGCCCGTGTTGGTCCTCATTGATGTGTGTGAGCGGATCGGCAGTCGGGAAGCTCCTCGGCACGTGCCCGTGTTGGTCCTCATTGATGTGTGTGAGCGGATCGGCAGTCGGGAAGCTCCTCGGCACGTGCCCGTGTTGGTCCTCATTGATGTGTGTGAGCGGATCGGCAGTCGGGAAGCTCCTCGGCACGTGCCCGCGTTGGTCCTCATTGATGTGTGTGAGCGGATCGGCAGTCGGGAAGCTCCTCGGCACGTGCCCGCGTTGGTCCTCATTGATGTGTGTGAGCGGATCGGCACGTGCCCGTGTTGGTCCTCGCCGTGTGATTGGTAGGACAGATTTGTTGTAGATGAATGTTGGCGCGTCTTTCCATGGTCGGCATGGTACCATCTGCTCCCGGAATCTGGGGTCTCCGCTGACAGCTTGGCTTTGGTTGTGTCAGACTTTGTTTTGTGCCTGCGGGTGGGGGATGGGGGGTGACGGAGAGCCGAGCTGCCGCAGCTCGTTAACCATTGACGGTGAAGTAACGCCAGTTTGGCCCCCATACAGGCCCCCGTGATTCATCCGTCCTGACAGGCCGGAGAAATGGAGGGATAAAATCTGCATTTTTTCCATACCAGACAGATTATTGTATGAAATGGATTGGCAGTATGAGAGAAGGCAGACTCTGCCGGGGAAGTGCCGAGACTCTCCGCGTCTCACCCATGGCTCCTCCACATGTCAGGATGGAAATCTCTTCCTGATCTTCTGCAGAGCTTTGGCTTCTCACGCGTTGCTGAACCGGCGAGGGGTCATCCTTGTCCTCCCGTGAACTCTCCCCCGCCTTCCCCCGATCCGCAGAGCGGGAAAGGTTCCGATTGTCGGGGTGATCGTCCCTCGGATTGCTAATTACGGAGAATCGGTGGGACTGACCCCCATCTCCGATGGTAATTGGATTTTCTGCGGCCTGCACAGGGCCAAGAACACGCCGGCTGTGACCCGAGGACAATTTCCGGCAGAGCTGAACGCCGACTGGTGACATCCAGAGATTAGAGCGCTGCATGCTGGGAAACCATAAAAATCGCAGCGTCCTCATCAACCCAATTATAAGGACCTATTTATAGCGAGGAGCGCGCAGGAAATTGTGACCGCCGTACTTCCTGCCGCAATCTTCTCCCCTTATGTAAATTAGATGGTGGTTGTCATTGGGATGAGGTCATGTGATCACTTGGGGGTTGTGGGTTAGTGTGGTGAGTGACGCCAGTACCCCACGGGATCCCTCCAGTACCCCACGGGATCCCTCCAGTACCCCACGGGATCCCGCCAGTACCCCACGGGATCCCGCCAGTACCCCACGGGATCCCGCCAGTACCCCACGGGATCCCGCCAGTACCCCACGGGATCCCGCCAGTACAGCATGATCCCACTACCCCACGGGATCCCGCCACTACCCCACGGGATCCCGCCACTACCCCACGGGATCCCGCCACTACCCCACGGGATCCCGCCAGTACAGCATGATCCCAGTACCCCACGGGATCCCGCCACTACCCCACGGGATCCCGCCACTACCCCACGGGATCCCGCCACTACCCCACGGGATCCCGCCACTACCCCACGGGATCCCTCTACTACCCCACGGGATCCCGCCACTACCCCACGGGATCCCGCCACTACCCCACGGGATCCCGCCACAGCATGATCCCAGCCGTGCATGGGACCCGCTCAGACAACTTCCGGCAGACGTGGAAGAGCTGCAGAGGGCTGGTGACTCGGGTGATCGCACCCATAGATGGTCTCGGCACCCCCTCAGTGGGAATAGAGTGTGAGCTTTGCTGCCCAGCCTCCAGGTCCTCTGCTATTTATCCTCGGAGGTTGGTGGGAAGAAGCCGTAATACAATTCTGTCAGTCCTCCTCCCTGCACCAAATCTCACCAGGAAATGATCCGTCTCCGCCATGGATTGTGCCTGGTGTGCTGGGACTTGTGGTTCTGCCGTGAGATGCCGGCTCTCCTGGTGTGCTGGGACTTGTGGTTCTGCCCTGGGAGATGCCGGCTCTCCTGGTGTGCTGGGACTTGTGGTTCTGCCGTGAGATGCCGGCTCTCCTGGTGTGCTGGGACTTGTGGTTCTGCAATGACAGATGCCGGCTCTCCTGGTGTGCTGGGACTTGTGGTTCTGTCGTGAGATGCCGGCTCTCCTGGTGTGCTGGGACTTGTGGTTCTGCCCTGGGAGATGCCGGCTCTCCTGGTGTGCTGGGACTTGTGGTTCTGCCGTGAGATGCCGGCTCTCCTGGTGTGCTGAGACTTGTGGTTCTGCCCTGGGAGATGCCGGCTCTCCTGGTGTGCTGGGACTTGTGGTTCTGCCATGAGATGCCGGCTCTCCTGGTGTGCTGAGACTTGTGGTTCTGCCATGAGATGCCGGCTCTCCTGGTGTGCTGAGACTTGTGGTTCTGCCCTGGGAGATGCCGGCTCTCCTGGTGTGCTGGGACTTGTGGTTCTGCCCTGGGAGATGCCGGCTCTCCTGGTGTGCTGGGACTTGTGGTTCTGCCATGAGATGCCGGCTCTCCTGGTGTGCTGGGACTTGTGGTTCTGCCGTGAGATGCCGGCTCTCCTGGTGTGCTGGGACTTGTGGTTCTGCCCTGGGAGATGCCGGCTCTCCTAGTGTGCTGGGACTTGTGGTTCTGCCGTGAGATTCCGGCACTCCTGGTGTGCTGGGACTTGTGGTTCTGCCCTGGGAGATGCCGGCTCTCCTGGTGTGCTGGGACTTGTGGTTCTGCCCTGGGAGATGCCGGCTCTCCTGGTGTGCTGGGACTTGTGGTTCTGCCGTGAGATGCCGGCTCTCCTGGTGTGCTGGGACTTGTGGTTCTGCAATGACAGATGCTGGCTCTCCTGGTGTGCTGGGACTTGTGGTTCTGCCCTGGGAGATGCTGGCTCTCCTGGTGTGCTGGGACTTGTGGTTCTGCCGTGAGATGCCGGCTCTCCTGGTGTGCTGAGACTTGTGGTTCTGCCGTGAGATGCCGGCTCTCCTGGTGTGCTGGGACTTGTGGTTCTGCAATGACAGATGCCGGCTCTCCTGGTGTGCTGGGACTTGTGGTTCTGCCCTGGGAGATGCCGGCTCTCCTGGTGTGCTGGGACTTGTGGTTCTGCCGTGAGATGCCGGCTCTCCTGGTGTGCTGAGACTTGTGGTTCTGCCGTGAGATGCCGGCTCTCCTGGTGTGCTGGGACTTGTGGTTCTGCAATGACAGATGCCGGCTCTCCTGGTGTGCTGGGACTTGTGGTTCTGCCGTGAGATGCCGGCTCTCCTGGTGTGCTGGGACTTGTGGTTCTGCAATGACAGATGCCGGCTCTCCTGGTGTGCTGGGACTTGTGGTTCTGCCGTGAGATGCCGGCTCTCCTGGTGTGCTGGGACTTGTGGTTCTGCCCTGGGAGATGCCGGCTCTCCTGGTGTGCTGGGACTTGTGGTTCTGCCATGAGATGCCGGCTCTCCTGGTGTGCTGAGACTTGTGGTTCTGCCGTGAGATGCCGGCTCTCCTGGTGTGCTGAGACTTGTGGTTCTGCCCTGGGAGATGCCGGCTCTCCTGGTGTGCTGGGACTTGTGGTTCTGCCATGAGATGCCGGCTCTCCTGGTGTGCTGAGACTTGTGGTTCTGCCCTGGGAGATGCCGGCTCTCCTGGTGTGCTGGGACTTGTGGTTCTGCCATGAGATGCCGGCTCTCCTGGTGTGCTGAGACTTGTGGTTCTGCCGTGAGATGCCGGCTCTCCTGGTGTGCTGGGACTTGTGGTTCTGCTGTTCCGTCGTTGTGGAACGTGACTCGGTGACAGCGCTGTAATGACTCCATGCTGGGACAAGATAGCGGGGGTTGGGACAGAAGCCGAGTGGTTTGGTGTCTGCGGAGTAGACAGATGTCGGGGGATGGGAAACACATTGCTGTGGTGGCGGAGTGATGACAGGGCCTAGTATTGGAATAATCATGGGATATTTTCTGTTCAGCAGTCCCTACTGTACCCCCTCCCCCAGACTGAGTCCCTACTGTACCCCCTCCCCTCACACACACACAAGGAGTCCCTACTGTACCCCCTCCCCCAGACTGAGTCCCTACTGTACCCCCTCCCCTCACACACGCACACAAGGAGTCCCTACTGTACCCCCTCCCCCCACACACACGGAGTCCCTACTATGTGAATCCCCCCCCCCCCCCCCATGGGATATCCTCTGCTGAGCAGTGTCCCTGGAAGCGATGGGCAGATGTTTGATATGGGGGGGGGGGTAATATTCCCGGGTACATTGTATGGAGTTATGTTCGGTATTTGGGGGCATGTCCCTTCTCCAAACTCCAGAATGCCGGATTATCCGAGCCATTAAGTTTCTGGAATGTTGTGTTGGATTCTTGTTGGGTCTTAGTGGTGGGTTGGCGCTGGGGGCGGTTCTTCTGGGCGTTGGGTGAGGGGATGTCGCTGTGATTCCAGGAATGTTATTGGGTCTTAGTGGTGGGTTGGCGCTGGGGGCGGTTCTTCTGGGCGTTGGGTGAGGGGATGTCGCTGTGATTCCAGGAATGTTATTGGGTCTTAGTGGTGGGTTGGCGCTGGGGGGCGGTTCTCCTCGGCGTTGGGTGAGGGGATGTCGTGGTGATTCCAGGAATGTTATTGGGTCTTAGTGGTGGGTTGGCGCTGGGGGCGGTTCTCCTCGGCGTTGGGTGAGGGGATGTCGTGGTGATTCCAGGAATGTTATTGGGTCTTAGTGGTGGGTCGGCGATGGGGCGGTTCTCCTCGGCGTTGGGTGAGGGGATGTCGTGGTGATTCCAGGAATGTTATTGGGTCTTAGTGGTGGGTTGGTGGTGGGTCGCCGCTGGGGGGCGGTTCTCCTGGGTGTTGGGTGAGGGGATGTCGCTGTGATTCCAGGAATGTTATTGGGTCTTAGTGGTGGGTTGGCGGTGGGTTGGCGCTGGGGGCGGTTCTCCTCGGCGTTGGGTGAGGGGATGTCGTGGTGATTCCAGGAATGTTATTGGGTCTTAGTGGTGGGTTGGCGCTGGGGACGGTTCTCCTGGGCGTTGGGTGAGGGGATGTCGTGGTGATTCCAGGAATGTTATTGGGTCTTAGTGGTGGGTTGGTGGTGGGTCGCAGCTGGGGGGCGGTTCTCCTCGGCGTTGGGTGAGGGGATGTCGTGGTGATTCCAGGAATGTTATTGGGTCTTAGTGGTGGGTTGGCGGTGGGTTGGCGCTGGGGGCAGTTCTCCTGGGCGTTGGGTGAGGGGATGTCGTGGTGATTCCAGGAATGTTATTGGGTCTTAGTGGTGGGTCGGCGATGGGGGCGGTTCTCCTGGGTGTTGGGTGAGGGGATGTCGCTGTGATTCCAGGAATGTTATTGGGTCTTAGTGGTGGGTTGGCGGTGGGTCGGCGATGGGGGCGGTTCTCCTGGGTGTTGGGTGAGGGGATGTCGCTGTGATTCCAGGAATGTTATTGGGTCTTAGTGGTGGGTTGGCGGTGGGTCGGTGATGGGGGTGGTTCTCCTGGGCGTTGGGTGAGGGGATGTCGTGGTGATTCCAGGAATGTTATTGGGTCTTAGTGGTGGGTTGGTGGTGGGTCGCAGCTGGGGGGGCGGTTCTCCTCGGCGTTGGGTGAGGGGATGTCGTGGTGATTCCAGGAATGTTATTGGGTCTTAGTGGTGGGTTGGCGGTGGGTCGGCGATGGGGGCGGTTCTCCTGGGTGTTGGGTGAGGGGATGTCGCTGTGATTCCAGGAATGTTATTGGGTCTTAGTGGTGGGTTGGCGGTGGGTTGGCGCTGGGGGCGGTTCTCCTCGGCGTTGGGTGAGGGATGTCGTGGTGATTCCAGGAATGTTATTGGGTCTTAGTGGTGGGTCGGCGCTGGGGACGGTTCTCATGGGCGTTGGGTGAGGGGATGTCGTGGTGATTTCCAGGAATGTTATTGGGTCTTAGTGGTGGGTTGGCGGTGGGTTGGCGCTGGGGGCGGTTCTCCTCGGCGTTGGGTGAGGGGATGTCGTGGTGATTCCAGGAATGTTATTGGGTCTTAGTGGTGGGTCGGCGCTGGGGACGGTTCTCATGGGCGTTGGGTGAGGGGATGTCGTGGTGATTTCCAGGAATGTTATTGGGTCTTAGTGGTGGGTTGGCGGTGGGTCGGTGATGGGGGCGGTTCTCCTCGGCGTTGGGTGAGGGGATGTCGTGGTGATTCCAGGAATGTTATTGGGTCTTAGTGGTGGGTTGGCGGTGGGTCGGCGCTGGGGCGGTTCTCCTGGGTGTTGGGTGAGGGGATGTCGCTGTGATTCCAGGAATGTTATTGGGTCTTAGTGGTGGGTTGGCGGTGGGTCGGCGATGGGGGCGGTTCTCCTGGGTGTTGGGTGAGGGGATGTCGCTGTGATTCCAGGAATGTTATTGGGTCTTAGTGGTGGGTTGGCGGTGGGTCGGTGATGGGGGTGGTTCTCCTGGGCGTTGGGTGAGGGGATGTCGTGGTGATTCCAGGAATGTTATTGGGTCTTAGTGGTGGGTTGGTGGTGGGTCGCAGCTGGGGGGCGGTTCTCCTCGGCGTTGGGTGAGGGGATGTCGTGGTGATTCCAGGAATGTTATTGGGTCTTAGTGGTGGGTCGGCGATGGGGGCGGTTCTCCTGGGTGTTGGGTGAGGGGATGTCGCTGTGATTCCAGGAATGTTATTGGGTCTTAGTGGTGGGTTGGCGGTGGGTTGGCGCTGGGGGCGGTTCTCCTCGGCGTTGGGTGAGGGGATGTCGTGGTGATTCCAGGAATGTTATTGGGTCTTAGTGGTGGGTCGGCGCTGGGGACGGTTCTCATGGGCGTTGGGTGAGGGGATGTCGTGGTGATTTCCAGGAATGTTATTGGGTCTTAGTGGTGGGTTGGCGGTGGGTCGGTGATGGGGGCGGTTCTCCTCGGCGTTGGGTGAGGGGATGTCGTGGTGATTCCAGGAATGTTATTGGGTCTTAGTGGTGGGTTGGCGGTGGGTCGGCGCTGGGGCGGTTCTCCTGGGTGTTGGGTGAGGGGATGTCGCTGTGATTCCAGGAATGTTATTGAGAGATTGATGAATGGACGCCATGCGTTGTGCTGCCAGTGTTTGGATTAGGCCCGGCTCCGCCGTTCTCTGTGTACTCCTCTCTCTCTCTCTCCCTTTCTTCTCTTCTTTGTGTAAACGGAGGTCCGGTCTCCTTCTCATGACTCGGGGGTCCGCCAGTGACAGTCGGCCTCCGCTTCCCCCCCAGAGAGGAGATTGGAGCTCAGCATCTTTCACTCCTTCCTCACTCATAGTTTACAATGAGCCATTAGTACGTCAGCGGTGAGGGATGGCAGCGCTCTTCTGTGACAGACGGTCAGACCACCTGTGCAGTGTGGAGAGGCCATGGGGGGTTATCAGGGTGTAGATAAGTCGGACTGACTCCCATCTATCTCCTCGTACTGGCAGATTAATGAGGTCCAGTCTTATGGTGGACTCTTCCAGAAGTCTTGTCTATTGGCCGCCATGCAGAGATCAAAATGTGGCTGGTTCAGCGTTTCAATCCGTGTATGGGCAGGCTGGTAGTCGGTATTCCCATCAACTCTCTACAGCCAGCCTGTTGTGTTTTTCCCCAAATGAACAGTGCCGTCAGAACACAACGCCGAGAGAGATTCCCCCATCCCCCTCCAATGTATAGATGAGGTATATCAGGCATTTTGTTTTACAGTCAACCTGCTGGTTGAACAAAGAATGATTAATGTGTGGGGTGCCCAAGTCTCAGCTCTGTGCTGCCATCTCACCCCTTCTATCCACCGTCCATGGCTCCGCCCCATTTTAGCTAAACTGTCACCATCTCACCATGTCGGGTCTCCTCTGTGGAGTGTCGCCATGTCGGGTCTCCTCTGTGAAGTGTCGCCATGTCGGGTCTCCTCTGTGAAGAGTCGCCATGTCGGGTCTCCTCTGTGGAGCGTCGCCATGTCGGGTCTCCTCTGTGGAGCGTCGCCATGTCGGGTCTCCTCTGTGGAGCGTCGCCATGTCGGGTCTCCTCTGTGGAGCGTCGCCATGTCGGGTCTCCTCTGTGGAGCGTCGCCATGTCGGGTCTCCTCTGTGGAGTGTCGCCATGTCGGGTCTCCTCTGTGGAGCGTCGCCATGTCGGGTCTCCTCTGTGGAGTGTCGCCATGTCGGGTCTCCTCTGTGGAGTGTCGCCATGTCGGGTCTCCTCTGTGGAGCGTCGCCATGTCGGGTCTCCTCTGTGGAGCGTCGCCATGTCGGGTCTCCTCTGTGGAGCGTCGCCATGTCGGGTCTCCTCTGTGGAGCGTCGCCATGTCGGGTCTCCTCTGTGGAGCGTCGCCATGTCGGGTCTCCTCTGTGGAGCGTCGCCATGTCGGGTCTCCTCTGTGGAGCGTCGCCATGTCGGGTCTCCTCTGTGGAGCGTCGCCATGTCGGGTCTCCTCTGTGGAGCGTCGCCATGTCGGGTCTCCTCTGTGGAGCGTCGCCATGTCGGGTCTCCTCTGTGGAGCGTCGCCATGTCGGGTCTCCTCTGTGGAGCGTCGCCATGTCGGGTCTCCTCTGTGGAGCGTCGCCATGTCGGGTCTCCTCTGTGGAGCGTCGCCATGTCGGGTCTCCTCTGTGGAGCGTCGCCATGTCGGGTCTCCTCTGTGGAGCGTCGCCATGTCGGGTCTCCTCTGTGGAGCGTCGCCATGTCGGGTCTCCTCTGTGGAGCGTCGCCATGTCGGGTCTCCTCTGTGGAGCGTCGCCATGTCGGGTCTCCTCTGTGGAGCGTCGCCATGTCGGGTCTCCTCTGTGGAGCGTCGCCATGTCGGGTCTCCTCTGTGGAGCGTCGCCATGTCGGGTCTCCTCTGTGGAGCGTCGCCATGTCGGGTCTCCTCTGTGGAGCGTCGCCATGTCGGGTCTCCTCTGTGGAGCGTCGCCATGTCGGGTCTCCTCTGTGGAGCGTCGCCATGTCGGGTCTCCTCTGTGGAGCGTCGCCATGTCGGGTCTCCTCTGTGGAGCGTCGCCATGTCGGGTCTCCTCTGTGGAGCGTCGCCATGTCGGGTCTCCTCTGTGGAGCGTCGCCATGTCGGGTCTCCTCTGTGGAGCGTCGCCATGCCGGGTCTCCTCTGTGGAGCGTCGCCATGCCGGGTCTCCTCTGTGGAGCGTCGCCATGCCGGGTCTCCTCTGTGGAGCGTCGCCATGCCGGGTCTCCTCTGTGGAGGGTCGCCATGTCGGGTCTCCTCTGTGGAGGGTCGCCATGTCGGGTCTCCTCTGTGGAGCGTCGCCATGTCGGGTCTCCTCTGTGGAGCGTCGCCATGTCGGGTCTCCTCTGTGGAGCGTCGCCATGTCGGGTCTCCTCTGTGGAGCGTCGCCATGTCGGGTCTCCTCTGTGGAGCGGGGGTGGGGGCCAGTGTTTGGGGGGAGGGGTTGGGGGCAGTTGTAACGGTCACCACCGTTTACGACCTTCCATTCCAACCACGACAAGCTTATCCGACACACTCCGACAATCCTGCATACACGATCCATATCCATTCCCATAATCAAGACGAGACTCAAGCTCTGCACTTGTTTCCAAAATGAATGAACACTTTTTGGTTTCTTCTCAGCTTTTTATACAGTACGAGATGTTACAGCCAATCACAGGACAATGCCATCTCCACCCCCCTATTCACACACTGGGGCTAATTCTCTAGCAGAGATCTCGGCACCGATACTGACAGATCTGTCACATTCCAAACTACAATTACACAATGCCTTGACCTAAAACCACATATCTAGACAGACGTACTGTCTCTGACACCTGGGCATCAATAGGCTTTACACCGTGTTATCAGACAATTGAAAGGTATAGCAGCAGACCTGAATTAACACCTTTATACAATAAAATGTCTTTCACAAGCCGGGCCACTTAGTATTTTAAAAGCCTCTTATACAGAGGGATGAGTCACTGTCTTGTTGACCTGGTCTCAAGTCAACATGAACCACTTTGTAATATTCCAGTCCTGCAATATGAAGTATCAATAATGTCCCATCTCATGTAATACATGAATTATGATCCTATTAGCCACCCTACGCCTACAAGGGCACAGGGTGGACTTAGACCCAGGAGTTATTAGTGTCCCTGGCACAGGAGTATGTTTCATCCTTCCAAAGTCTCAGTCTGTCACGGTTCATGCCGTTACATCTCTCCCCTTTCGGTGGGAGACTGACACAGGCGGGAACCCCAAAAGGGTTGACTCCAAAGTCCGTCAGTAGTTCCAGTCCTCCAATGCTGGTATCCATACTGTACCTCGAATAAATTGCTCCAAACTGAGCATTACTCACCCCGCCAACCTCTGCCTCTCTCAGAGAACACGCCTGCCGCTGGGGAGAGGCCTGGACTGGCCCTTCTCCCTGGAGTCCTTTCAGCCGCTGGAGAGAAGGCAGGGTGGCTGGGCTCAGTCCATCATGCTGTTGGGGGTCTGGGCCAACTGCCCCCCCCCTTTTTTTGGGAGGGGTGAGGGGCAGTGTTGGGAGGGGTGGGGGACCGTGTTTTTCAGGGGGGGGGGCATTTTCCTGGATATTTGGGGGTGACTTGCACAGCGCATCTATAACGGTCCTTTCTTTTATTTCAGGGTGTCCCTCTGGGATGTTCAAGCCGAATCAGGGTGACGAGAGCTGCCTGCACTGCCCCATAAACAGCCGCACCACCTCGGAGGGGGCCACCAACTGTGTGTGCCGATCGGGGTACTACCGATCGGACTCGGACCCCCTGGAGATGCCGTGTACCAGTAAGTGTCTTCCTGTCCTATGGGGTGTACAGAGATGAAGGGCGCTACACGTGTACAGAGGATATTTACCATAGAGTTGTGTTTCTGAGGGGAAGACCTCTCCGTGCACACATCACGGACTGTGGGGGGGGATGGGGAGGACACACGGACTGTGGGGGGGGATGGGGAGGACACACGGACTGTGGGGGGGGATGGGGAGGACACACGGACTGTGGGGGGGGATGTGGAGAACACACGGACTGTTGGGGGTGGGGGGATGGGGATGGGTGGACACCACGGACTGTGGGGGGGGGGGACACACGGACTGTGGGGGGGGATGGGGAGGACACACGGACTGTGGGGGGGGGATGGGGAGGACACACGGACTGTGGGGGGGGGATGGGGAGGACACACGGATGTGGGGGGGGGAGTAGGACTGTGGGGGGGGGGGGGGACACAGATGGGGAGGACACACGGACTGTGGGGGGGGATGGGGAGGACACACGGACTGTGGGGGGGGATGGGGAGGAGGGGGGGGGGGGGGGGAGGACACACGGACTGTGGGGGGGGATGGGGAGGACACACGGACTGCCTGTATGAGGTTAGTGGAGGGAAGCCAATGTACGGCACCTCTCAGTGAGGCCCCCTCCCCCACACACCGCTAATGGCTTACAAATGTCTCGGCACTGGATGTGAATGAGGCCTGAAATCCGACTCCCGCCAGCCATGAAGGGGGGGACACAAGGGGGAGGGGGAACGGGGGGGGGGGGCGAGGCTGAATCTATCAGCTTTCTGCCAAAATATAGAAGAAACAATTCCCAGAAAGACCCTCGGAGACGCAAAGCTTCCAGCTCAACCAATCACGTGTGGGGGCATCTTCTTCATACCCCAACATACTGTGTACATACCCTCCGAGCCCTCCACACACTAGGGGTGGGCATCTTCGCTGGTCTCACCATTCGATTCCAATACTGCACATGGCTAAAAAAAAAATATCCAAGCAGTCAGAAAAACGAAATATTTCTCCAGAGGCCTCTTCCCCCCTCCTCACCCCCGACCCACTCTCTCTCTCTCTCTCTTCCCCCTCCTGACCCCCCCTCTCTCTCTTCCCCCCTCCTCACCCCCGACCCCCCTCTCTCTCTTCCCCCCTCCTCACCCCCGACCCCCTCTCTCTCTTCCCCCCTCCTCACCCCCGACCCCCCTCTCTCTCTCCCTCCTCCCCCGACCCTCTCTCTCTCTTCCCCCCTCCTCACCCCCGACCACTCTCTCTCTCTCTCTCTCTCTCTTCCCCCCTGACCCCCCCTCTCTCTTCCCCCCTCCTCACCCCCGACCCACTCTCTCTCTCCCCCCTCTCTCACCCCCGACCCCCCTCTCTCTCTCTTCCCCCTCCTCACCCCGACCCCCCCTCTCTCTCTCTCTCTTCCCCCCTCCTCACCCCCCCTCTCTCTCTCTCTCCCCCCCCTCACCCCCGACCCCCCCTCTCTCTCTTCCCCCCTCCTCACCCCCGACCCCCCCTCTCTCTCTTCCCCCTCCTCACCCCCACCCCCCCTCTCTCTCTTCCCCTCCTCCCCCGACCCCCCCTCTCTCTCTTCCCCTCCTCACCCCCGACCCCCCCTCTCTCTTCCCCCTCCTCACCCACCCCCCTCTCTCTCCCCCCTCCTCCCCCGACCCCCCTCTCTCTCTTCCCCCCCTCACCCCCGACCCCCCCTCTCTCTCTCTCTTCCCCCTCCTCACCCCCGACCCCCCCTCTCTCTCTCTCTTCCCCCTCCTCACCCCCGACCCCCCCTCTCTCTCTCTCTTCCCCCTCCTCACCCCACCCCTCTCTCTCTCTCTTCCCCCTCCTCACCCCGACCCCCCCTCTCTCTCTTCCCCCTCCTCACCCCCGACCCCCCCTCTCTCTCTTCCCCCTCCTCACCCCCGACCCCCCTCTCTCTCTCTCTTCCCCCTCCTCACCCCCCCCCCCCCCCCTCTCTCCCCCTTCACCCACGACCCCCCCTCCTCTTTTCCCCCCCTGACCCCCCCTCTTCTCTTCCCCCCTCCTCACCCCCGACCCCCCTCTCTCTCTTCCCCCTCCTCACCCCCGACCCCCCCCCTCTCTCTCTCTCTCTTCCCCCTCCTCACCCCCGACCCCCCCCCCTCTCTCTCTCTCTTCCCCCTCCTCACCCCCGACCCCCCCTCTCTCTCTCTCTTCCCCCTCCTCACCCCCGACCCCCCTCTCTCTCCCCCTCTCTCTCTTCCCCCTCCTCACCCCCGACCTCTCTCTCCCCCTCCTGACCCCCTCACTCTCTCTCTCTCTCTTCCCCCTCCTCACCCCCGACCCCCCCCTCTCTCTCTCTTCCCCCCCTCCTCACCCCCGACCCCCCCCCCTCTCTCTCTCTCTTCTTTCCCCTCCTCACCCCCCCCGACCCCCCCCTCTCTCTCTCTCTTCCCCCTCCTCACCCCACGACCCCCCCCCTCTCTCTTTTCCCCCTCCTGACCCCCCTCTCTCTCTTCCCCCTCGACCCCCCCCTCTCTCTTCCCCCCCTCCTCACCCCCAACCCCCCTCTCTCTCTCTCCTCTCTCTCTCTCTCTCTTTCCCCTCCTCCTCACCCCCCAACCTCTCTCTCTCTCTTCCCCCTCCTCTCACCCCAACCCCCCTCTCTCTCCTCACCCCCTCTCTCTCCTCTCTCTCTCTCTCTCTCTCCTCTCTCTCTCTCTCTCTCTCTCTCTCCCTCTCTCTCTCCTCTCTCCCCCTCCTCCTCATCCCCCTCTCTCTCTTCCCCCTTCTCCTCACCCCCAACCTCTCTCTCTCCCCCCCCTCACTGACGTCTCCCTCACTGACGTCTCCCTCTCTCTCTTCCCCCTCCTCACCCCCAACCCCCCCCCCCCTCTCTCTCTCCCCCTCCTCACCCCCCCAACCCCCCCCTCTCTCTCTCTCTCTCTCTCTCTCTTTCCCCTCCTCCTCACCCCCCCCTCTCTCTCTTCCCCCCCTCACTCACCCACGACCCCCCCTCTCTCTCTTCCCCCTCCTGACCCCCCTCTCTCTCTCCCCCCTCGACCCCCCCCCTCTCTCTTCCCCCTCCTCCTCACCCCAACCCCCCCTCTCTCTCTCTCTCTCTCTCTCTTCCCCCTCCTCCTCACCCCCAACCTCTCTCTCTCTCTTCCCCCTCCTCCTCACCCCCAACCCCCCTCTCTCTCTCTCTCTCTCTCTCTCTCTCACCTCTCTCTCTCTCTCTCTCTCTCTCTCTCTCTCTCCCCCTTCCCCCCTACCCTCACCCCCCTCTCTCTCTTCCCCCTTCTCCTCACCTCCGACCCCCTCTCTCTCTCTTCCCGCTCCTCCTCACCCCCAACTCTCTCTCTCCCCCCCTCACTGACGTCTCCCTCACTGACGTCTCCCTCTCTCTTTCCCCCTCCTCACCCCCAACCCCCCCCCTCTCTCTCTTCCCCCCTCCTCCTCAACCCCCCTCTCTCTCTCTCTCTCTCTCTCTCTCTTTCCCCTCCTCCTCACCCCCCCCTCTCTCTCTTCCCCCTCCTCCTCACCCCCCCCCCTCTCTCTCTCTCTTCCCCCTCCTCCTCACCCCCCCCTCTCTCTCTCTCTTCCCCCTCCTCCTCACCCCCCCCCTCTCTCTCTCTCTTCCCCCCTTCTCCTCACCTCCGACCCCCTCTCTCTCTCTCTTCCCCCTCCTCCTCACCTCCGACCCCCTCTCTCTCTCTTCCCCCTTCTCCTCACCTCCGACCCCCCCTCTCTCTCTCTCTCTCTCTCTCTCTCTCTCTCTCTCTCTCTCTCTCTTCTTCCCCCTTCTCCTCACCTCCGACCCCCTCTCTCTCTCTTCCCGCTCCTCCTCACCCCCCAACCTCTCTCCCCCCCCTCACTGACGTCTCCCTCTCTCTCTCTTCTCAGCCACTCCATCGGCTCCACAGGCAGTCATCTCCAGTGTGAATGAGACCTCTCTGATGCTGGAATGGTCTCCTCCTCGAGATTCTGGTGGCCGTGAAGATTTGGTCTACAACATCATCTGTAAGAGCTGTGGATCGGGTCGTGGCGCCTGCACACGCTGTGGAGATAATGTACAGTTTGCTCCCCGGCAGCTGGGCCTCACCGAGCCCCGAGTTTACATCAGTGACCTCCTGGCCCACACACAGTACACCTTTGAGATCCAGGCTGTGAATGGAGTGACCGACCAGAGTCCATACTCGCCGCAGTTTTCTTCCGTCAACATCACCACCAACCAAGCCGGTAAGTAGCTGTGTGACATGTGTGCCCGGGTAGGTTCTTCATAGTGTGCTGATCATTAGGTGGTGGTGTGACGCATCTTTGGAGGGTTCCCCATATCCGGAATCTGCAGGACTGGTTGATGAGAGGACGTTGGGGTTAGGGGAACCCCATGCCAAAATAAAAAGCCCTACCAGACCCTTATTCGAGCACGCAACTTGGCAGGCTGCCCCCCTGAACCGTACCAGGCCACATGCCCTCAACATGGGGAGGATGGGGTCTGGACCCTGAAGCACCATGCCCTAATGTTGATGGGGACAAGGGCCTCATCCCCACAACCCTTGCCCGGTGGTTGTGGAGGTCTGCGGGCGATACAAAGCTGAGCCGGCATTGGGTGGATGATCAGATAGTAGAAATCTGACTGCCTGTGGCCAATACCCAGTAAATCACTCCATCCCCCCCACCCCCCCGTGTACGGCTGTCGGGAAGACGGTGGAGGGGGATTGTCAGCATTTTGCGATGTTTGCTCCCATACATAATTCATGGCGGAGCCGAGTACACAGGACAACCAATCAGAAAGGAGGTCAGCTGTCACCCGTATGACCATCACCAGGAAAGGCTGGGTATGGCGTTACACCGATCACATCCATAGGGGGGAGGGGGACATCTCTGGGGGGTGTCGGGTCCCCGGGCTCTCACTATGTATGGGGCATTCCGAAATTGTACGGCTCCCTGATTGCTTCACTTACCAGTATGAGTGACTGTTGGTGTGTGTATACGGTATATACCCGGTGTGTGTGTGTATACGGTATATACCCGGTGTGTGTGTGTATACGGTATATACCCGGTGTGTGTGTGTATACGGTATATACCCGGTGTGTGTGTGTGTGTATACGGTATATACTCGCTGTGTGTGTGTGTATACGGTATATACTCCCTGTGTGTATACGGTATATACTCGCTGTGGGTCTCTCTGCCCGCCATGGTTGTAGTTGGATTCTCCTCAGTCGGGGGAAGGGTAGAGAAGAGAGGGATGTGAGGGGGTCGCTCAGGAGTAGGAAATGTCCTGTAATGTAGAGACCCCTGGGGGGCGGCACTTATCTCCGGAGTCTCTCCTCATTGGATGAAATCATGAGAGACGCTTCTCTTCATTTCACCAGATTTTTGCTTTAACAATAAATAGAAATCCCCATCTGTCCCCAAACTACGAGGAGCCGTCACTACCGCAGACCCTCCTCTTCCCTGCACCGTCCCCTGACAGCGCCATCCCCCCTCTTCCCTGCACCGTCCCCTGACAGCGCCACCCCCCCTCTTCCCTGCACCGTCCCCTGACAGCGCCACCCCCCCTCTTCCCTGCACCGTCCCCTGACAGCGCCACCCCCCCCTTCCCCCACCCCCCCTCTTCCCTGCACCGTCCCCTGACAGCGCCACCCCCCCTCTTCCCTGCACCGTCCCCTGACCCCCTCTTCCTGCAGCGCCACCCCCCCCCTCTTCCCTGCACCGCCCCCCCCCTCTTCCCTCCCCTGACAGCGCCACCCCCCCTCTTCCCTGCACCGTCCCCTGACAGCGCCACCCCCCCTCTTCCCTGCACCGTCCCCTGACAGCGCCATCCCCCCTCTTCCTTGCTCCGTCCCCTGTTGGTGCCATAATTTCTCTGCACCGTCCCCTCCCATTACTTGCCCCTCCTCTCTTTAAAGCCATTCGCCGGCAGTATTTATTAACTGAAAGCTTTATGGCCAAGTGAAAGTTAACGTGACTTCAGACGTCGCTCCACGCAGCCGGGCCGTCGCTCCACGCAGCCGAGCCGTCGCTCCACGCAGCCGGGCCGTCGCTCCACGCAGCCGGGCCGTCGCTCCACGCAGCCGGGCCGTCGCTCCACGCAGCCGGGCCGTCGCTCCACGCAGCCGGGCCGTCGCTCCACGCAGCCTCCGGTCATTTAGAGGGAATTAGGAAGGGAAGAGATGGTAGCTGGGAGAGGCTCATCCATTGTCCTCCCTACTAATCCTCCTCCATTCTGTGAATGTATCACAATGTAACCCGACTTCTCATTGTAATTATAGATCCTGAACGTCGAGCGCTAAGCCACCGACTCAAACTAAACCGCCTCCCATTATTAATTGCTGCTTGGCTTTAGATTATAAGCTCTTGGGATCAGAGAGAGTTTATTATCATTCTCATTAGGCCCATTCCTGCATCTGTGAGCATAGAATCCAGCTCTTCTATTCCTGTACCGCCATTCTTCATCCTCTCCTCTCCCATCTCCTCCCACTTCTGGTCCCCTCTCCTCTCCAATCTCCTCCCACTTCTGGTCCCCTCTCTTCTCCCATCTCCTCCCACTTCTGGTCCCCTCTCCTCTCCAATCTCCTCTCCTTTTGGTTCCGGTCCCATGTCCTCTCCTCTTGGTTCCGGTCCCATGTCCTCTCTCCTCTCCTCCTCTCCTCTTGGTTCCGGTCCCATGTCCTCTCCTCTTGGTTCCGGTCCCATGTCCTCTCCTCTCTCCTCTTGGTTCCAGTCCCATGTCCTCTCCTCTCTCCTCTTGGTTCCGGTCCCATGTCCTCTCCTCTCTCCTCTTGGTTCCGGTCCCATGTCCTCTCTCCTCTCCTCTTGGTTCCGGTCCCATGTCCTCTCTCCTCTCCTCTTGGTTCCGGTCCCATGTCCTCTCTCCTCTCCTCTTGGTTCCGGTCCCATGTCCTCTCCTCTCCTCTTGGTTCCGGTCCCATGTCCTCTCCCCTCTCCTCTTGGTTCCGGTCCCATGTCCTCTCCTCTCTCCTCTTGGTTCCGGTCCCATGTCCTCTCTCCTCTCCTCTTGGTTCCGGTCCCATGTCCTCTCTCCTCTCCTCTTGGTTCCGGTCCCATGTCCTCTCTCCTCTCCTCTTGGTTCCGGTCCCATGTCCTCTCTCCTCTTCTCTTGGTTCCGGTCCCATGTCCTCTCTCCTCTCCTCTTGGTTCCGGTCCCATGTCCTCTCTCCTCTCCTCTTGGTTCCGGTCCCATGTCCTCTCTCCTCTCCTCTTGGTTCCGGTCCCATGTCCTCTCTCCTCTCCTCTTGCTTCCGGTCCCATGTCCTCTCTCCTCTCCTCTTGGTTCCGGTCCCATGTCCTCTCTCCTCTCCTCTTGGTTCCGGTCCCATGTCCTCTCTCCTCTCCTCTTGCTTCCGGTCCCATGTCCTCTCTCCTCTCCTCTTGGTTCCGGTCCCATGTCCTCTCTCCTCTCCTCTTG
Source organism: Rana kukunoris (assembly GCA_029574335.1). Classification (NCBI taxonomy): domain Eukaryota; kingdom Metazoa; phylum Chordata; class Amphibia; order Anura; family Ranidae; genus Rana; species Rana kukunoris. The sequence goes on along the minus strand of JAJQKJ010002876.1, from coordinate 94,863 downwards.
GTTCCGGTCCCATGTCCTCTCTCCTCTCCTCTTGGTTCCGGTCCCATGTCCTCTCTCCTCTCCTCTTGGTTCCGGTCCCATGTCCTCTCTCCTCTCCTCTCGGTTCCGGTCCCATGTCCTCTCTCCTCTCCTCTTGGTTCCGGTCCCATGTCCTCTCTCCTCTCCTCTTGGTTCCGGTCCCATGTCCTCTCTCCTCTCCTCTTGGTTCCGGTCCCATGTCCTCTCTCCTCTTGGTTCCGGTCCCATGTCCTCTCTCCTCTCCTCTTGGTTCCGGTCCCATGTCCTCTCTCCTCTCCTCTTGGTTCCGGTCCCATGTCCTCTCTCCTCTCCTCTTGGTTCCGGTCCCATGTCCTCTCTCCTCTCCTCTTGGTTCCGGTCCCATGTCCTCTCTCCTCTCCTCTTGGTTCCGGTCCCATGTCCTCTCTCCTCTCCTCTTGGTCCTCTCTCCTTCCGGTCCCATGTCCTCTCTCCTCTCCTCTTGGTTCCGGTCCCATGTCCTCTCTCCTCTCCTCTTGGTTCCGGTCCCATGTCCTCTCTCCTCTCCTCTTGGTTCCGGTCCCATGTCCTCTCTCCTCTCCTCTTGGTTCCGGTCCCATGTCCTCTCTCCTCTCCTCTTGGTTCCGGTCCCATGTCCTCTCTCCTCTCCTCTTGGTTCCGGTCCCATGTCCTCTCTCCTCTCCTCTTGGTTCCGGTCCCATGTCCTCTCCTCCTACTCTTCCCCTCTCATGCTGGCTTTGGTCCTTTTTCTGGATGTTTCCTCCTTGTATTGGGCCGGTCCATCCTGCAGACTTCCCTGTCCTCTCGATCTCGGCGTTCTCTTTTATAGAAGTAATTGAGAAATACCAGAATTCCCGGCTGGTTTTCCGCCGCCTTCTCCCAGGTTGGTAACCGGACACCTGGGGGACGCGGATGGTGTCAGAGGGGGATCCGGCGAGGAGGCCGAAGGGCCGGCAGCTGTTCTCTCTCTCTTTCATTTCAAGTGGCTGATGATGAGAGAGGAGTGCGGAGGGGAAGGAGGGGTCCGGCTGCCACTTCTGTGGCCCGACGTTCCTGTCCATTTAGAAGATGTTTACTCACCAACCAATCATTTCATCAGATCGATGTCGCCGGGGAATCGGGAGAGATGGAATTTTGAATGTTTTTCTCGGGCTGAGCGAACTTTTCTCATCCTCCTTTTACGGTGTTGGGATTGTCCAATGTCACCGGATCAAAATCACCGGTACCAGATACATTGTTGTGGTATTTACTATCTTCACATATTATTGAACCGAAAAATAGACCCGAAACCCGATGACACACAATGTGATTGTACGATCCAAACATCCTCCCATCCAGTCAGGTCCCCGAACTATATAACTATTGGTAAATCTAAATTCAATTGTACAATTGGATTGTAGAGTGTGTGGGAGCCGGAGACATCGGGGTCTGTAAATGATCGGCATCCTCATAGTATATGTGAAATAGAAGAAATGTGCCACTGAAGGGCTCCCTGCGACAGTACGCCGACTAAGCGTTCTCTATAAATTGCAATCGAAGGGCTGTCTACGAGCGCAGCCCCCCCCCCCCCCCCCGGTCGTCTCCCTGCGAGCACGCCCCCGTCGGTCGTCTCCCTGCGAGCGAGCACACCCCCAGCGGTCTCCCTGCGATCGGGCCCCCGTCGGTCGTCTCCCTGCGATTGGGCCCCCGTCGGTCGTCTGCCTGCGAGCGAGCACACCCCCATCGGTCTCCCTGCGATCGGGCCCCCGTCGGTCGTCTCCCTGCGATCAGGCCCCCGTCGGTCGTCTGCCTGCGAGCGAGCACACCCCCAGCGGTCTCCCTGCGATCGGGCCCCCGTCGGTCGTCTCCCTGCGATTGGGCCCCCGTCGGTCGTCTCCCTGCGATTGGGCCCCCGTCGGTCGTCTCCCTGCGATTGGGCCCCCGTCGGTCGTCTCCCTGCGAGCGCGCCCCCGTCGGTCGTCTCCCTGCGATTGGGCCCCCGTCGGTCGTCTCCCTGCGATTGGGCCCCCGTCGGTCGTCTCCCTGCGATTGGGCCCCCGTCGGTCGTCTCCCTGCGATTGGGCCCCCGTCGGTCGTCTCCCTGCGATTGGGCCCCCGTCGGTCGTCTCCCTGCGATTGGGCCCCGGTCGGTCGTCTCCCTGCGATTGGGCCCCGGTCGGTCGTCTCCCTGCGATTGGGCCCCCGTCGGTCGTCTCCCTGCGATTGGGCCCCCGTCGGTCGTCTCCCTGCGATTGGGCCCCCGTCGGTCGTCTCCCTGCGATTGGGCCCCGGTCGGTCGTCTCCCTGCGATTGGGCCCCGGTCGGTCGTCTCCCTGCGATTGGGCCCCCGTCGGTCGTCTCCCTGCGATTGGGCCCCCCGTCGGTCGTCTCCCTGCGATTGGGCCCCCGTCGGTCGTCTCCCTGCGATTGGGCCCCCGTCGGTCGTCTCCCTGCGATTGGGCCCCCGTCGGTCGTCTCCCTGCGATTGGGCCCCCGTCGGTCGTCTCCCTGCGATTGGGCCCCCGTCAGTCGTCTGCCTGCGAGCGAGCACACCCCCAGCAGTCTCCCTGCGAGCGTGACAACCTCTGCTGCCATATTGTCAGATTTGTGTCTGCTCTCTCTAGGGTGTAATGTAATTGAATCCATTCCAATATCTGGTGCCGGGCGGGTCAGGTCCGTGGTGGAGGGCCGCACAGGCGCTGGTGGAGGGAGTCTGCAGCAGCTGCAGGGAAGAGGGGGGGGGGCGCTCTGGAGCAGTGCTATATCTCCCTGCAGACAGAGAGGATCATGGGGGAAACCTGAGAAAGTGCCCCGGCTGCTTCGCTGGGTTTCTTAGATGGAGGAGATAAGGTGAAAATCCCGTCTGTAACAATTGTGCAGTCTGTGGCCTCCGGGGGCCACTCACTGCACACCATGGAGGGGCTCAGCTGTCTCGGCTTCCAGACATAATTACAGGCAGGTGAGGAAGTGAACACCTGGACAAGACAGAGGAGCCCCCCGGGGCCCGACTGACAGGCCATGTCCGCAACCCGCACTGATTACATGCAAAGCCTTTAGGCACGGGCTGCCATTCCACATCAATCACAGCGAGACACTGAGCACACGTCTCATCCTGGGGGCCCAGACAGGACGGGGCCCCAACCTTCACATACAGGAAAGATCTCACTTCCATTCTTAGTACATTCGTGTCTTTCCAATCTCTGACACATCGGGGGACTCCCATCATTGTGGCCCTGTGTTCCTGAGAGGACTCCCATCATTGTGGCCCTATGTTCCTGAGAGGACTCCCATCATTGTGGCCCTATGTTCCTGAGAGGACTCCCATCATTGTGGCCCTATGTTCCTGAGAGGACTCCCATCATTGTGGCCCTGTGTTCCTGAGAGGACTCCCATCATTGTGGCCCTGTGTTCCTGAGAGGACTCCCATCATTGTGGCCCTATGTTCCTGAGAGGACTCCCATCATTGTGGTCCTGTGTTCCTGAGAGGACTCCCATCATTGTGGTCCTATGTTCCTGAGAGGACTCCCATCATTGTGGTCCTATGTTCCTGAGAGGACTCCCATCATTGTGGCCCTATGTTCCTGAGAGGACTCCCATCATTGTGGCCCTATGTTCCTGAGAGGACTCCCATCATTGTGGCCCTATGTTCCTGAGAGGACTCCCATCATTGTGGCCCTGTGTTCCTGAGAGCACTCCCATCATTGTGGCCCTGTGTTCCTGAGAGGACTCCCATCATTGTGGCCCTGTGTTCCTGAGAGGACTCCCATCATTGTGGCCCTGTGTTCCTGAGAGGACTCCCATCATTGTGGTCCTGTGTTCCTGAGAGGACTCCCATCATTGTGGTCCTATGTTCCTGAGAGGACTCCCATCATTGTGGCCCTGTGTTTCTGAGAGGACTCCCATCATTGTGGCCCTATGTTCCTGAGAGGACTCCCATCATTGTGGTCCTGTGTTCCTGAGAGGACTCCCATCATTGTGGTCCTATGTTCCTGAGAGGACTCCCATCATTGTGGCCCTGTGTTTCTGAGAGGACTCCCATCATTGTGGCCCTATGTTCCTGAGAGGACTCCCATCATTGTGGTCCTGTGTTCCTGAGAGGACTCCCATCATTGTGGCCCTGTGTTCCTGAGAGCACTCCCATCATTGTGGCCCTGTGTTCCTGAGAGGACTCCCATCATTGTGGTCCTGTGTTCCTGAGAGGACTCCCATCATTGTGGTCCTGTGTTCCTGAGAGGACTCCCATCATTGTGGCCCTATGTTCCTGAGAGGACTCCCATCATTGTGGTCCTGTGTTCCTGAGAGGACTCCCATCATTGTGGCCCTGTGTTCCTGAGAGCACTCCCATCATTGTGGCCCTGTGTTCCTGAGAGGACTCCCATCATTGTGGTCCTGTGTTCCTGAGAGGACTCCCATCATTGTGGTCCTGTGTTCCTGAGAGGACTCCCATCATTGTGGCCCTATGTTCCTGAGAGGACTCCCATCATTGTGGTCCTGTGTTCCTGAGAGGACTCCCATCATTGTGGTCCTGTGTTCCTGAGAGGACTCCCATCATTGTGGTCCTATGTTCCTGAGAGGACTCCCATCATTGTGGTCCTGTGTTCCTGAGAGGACTCCCATCATTGTGGTCCTGTGTTCCTGAGAGGACTCCCATCATTGTGGCCCTATGTTCCTGAGTGGACTCCCATCATTGTGGCCCTATGTTCCTGAGAGGACTCCCATCATTGTGGCCCTATGTTCCTGAGAGGACTCCCATCATTGTGGTCCTATGTTCCTGAGAGGACTCCCATCATTGTGGTCCTGTGTTCCTGAGAGGACTCCCATCATTGTGGCCCTATGTTCCTGAGTGGACTCCCATCATTGTGGCCCTATGTTCCTGAGAGGACTCCCATCATTGTGGCCCTATGTTCCTGAGAGGACTCCCATCATTGTGGCCCTATGTTCCTGAGAGGACTCCCATCATTGTGGTCCTATGTTCCTGAGAGGACTCCCATCATTGTGGTCCTATGTTCCTGAGAGGACTCCCATCATTGTGGCCCTATGTTCCTGAGAGGACTCCCATCATTGTGGCCCTATGTTCCTGAGAGGACTCCCATCATTGTGGCCCTATGTTCCTGAGAGGACTCCCATCATTGTGGCCCTGTGTTCCTGAGAGACTCCCATCATTGTGGCCCTGTGTTCCTGAGAGGACTCCCATCATTGTGGCCCTGTGTTCCTGAGAGGACTCCCATCATTGTGGCCCTGTGTTCCTGAGAGGACTCCCATCATTGTGGTCCTGTGTTCCTGAGAGGACTCCCATCATTGTGGTCCTATGTTCCTGAGAGGACTCCCATCATTGTGGCCCTGTGTTTCTGAGAGGACTCCCATCATTGTGGCCCTATGTTCCTGAGAGGACTCCCATCATTGTGGTCCTGTGTTCCTGAGAGGACTCCCATCATTGTGGTCCTATGTTCCTGAGAGGACTCCCATCATTGTGGCCCTGTGTTTCTGAGAGGACTCCCATCATTGTGGCCCTATGTTCCTGAGAGGACTCCCATCATTGTGGTCCTGTGTTCCTGAGAGGACTCCCATCATTGTGGCCCTGTGTTCCTGAGAGCACTCCCATCATTGTGGCCCTGTGTTCCTGAGAGGACTCCCATCATTGTGGTCCTGTGTTCCTGAGAGGACTCCCATCATTGTGGTCCTGTGTTCCTGAGAGGACTCCCATCATTGTGGCCCTATGTTCCTGAGAGGACTCCCATCATTGTGGTCCTGTGTTCCTGAGAGGACTCCCATCATTGTGGCCCTGTGTTCCTGAGAGCACTCCCATCATTGTGGCCCTGTGTTCCTGAGAGGACTCCCATCATTGTGGTCCTGTGTTCCTGAGAGGACTCCCATCATTGTGGTCCTGTGTTCCTGAGAGGACTCCCATCATTGTGGCCCTATGTTCCTGAGAGGACTCCCATCATTGTGGTCCTGTGTTCCTGAGAGGACTCCCATCATTGTGGTCCTGTGTTCCTGAGAGGACTCCCATCATTGTGGTCCTATGTTCCTGAGAGGACTCCCATCATTGTGGTCCTGTGTTCCTGAGAGGACTCCCATCATTGTGGTCCTGTGTTCCTGAGAGGACTCCCATCATTGTGGCCCTATGTTCCTGAGTGGACTCCCATCATTGTGGCCCTATGTTCCTGAGAGGACTCCCATCATTGTGGCCCTATGTTCCTGAGAGGACTCCCATCATTGTGGTCCTATGTTCCTGAGAGGACTCCCATCATTGTGGTCCTGTGTTCCTGAGAGGACTCCCATCATTGTGGCCCTATGTTCCTGAGTGGACTCCCATCATTGTGGCCCTATGTTCCTGAGAGGACTCCCATCATTGTGGCCCTATGTTCCTGAGAGGACTCCCATCATTGTGGCCCTATGTTCCTGAGAGGACTCCCATCATTGTGGCCCTATGTTCCTGAGAGGACTCCCATCATTGTGGCCCTGTGTTCCTGAGAGGACTCCCATCATTGTGGTCCTGTGTTCCTGAGAGGACTCCCATCATTGTGGTCCTGTGTTCCTGAGAGGACTCCCATCATTGTGGTCCTGTGTTCCTGAGAGGACTCCCATCATTGTGGTCCTGTGTTCCTGAGAGGACTCCCATCATTGTGGTCCTGTGTTCCTGAGAGGACTCCCATCATTGTGGTCCTGTGTTCCTGAGAGGACTCCCATCATTGTGGCCCTGTGTTCCTGAGAGGACTCCCATCATTGTGGCCCTATGTTCCTGAGAGGACTCCCATCATTGTGGCCCTATGTTCCTGAGAGGACTCCCATCATTGTGGCCCTATGTTCCTGAGAGGACTCCCATCATTGTGGCCCTATGTTCCTGAGAGGACTCCCATCATTGTGGCCCTATGTTCCTGAGAGGACTCCCATCATTGTGGCCCTATGTTCCTGAGAGGACTCCCATCATTGTGGTCCTATGTTCCTGAGAGGACTCCCATCATTGTGGTCCTATGTTCCTGAGAGGACTCCCATCATTGTGGTCCTATGTTCCTGAGAGGACTCCCATCATTGTGGCCCTATGTTCCTGAGAGGACTCCCATCATTGTGGTCCTATGTTCCTGAGAGGACTCCCATCATTGTGGTCCTATGTTCCTGAGAGGACTCCCATCATTGTGGTCCTATGTTCCTGAGAGGACTCCCATCATTGTGGTCCTATGTTCCTGAGAGGACTCCCATCATTGTGGTCCTATGTTCCTGAGAGGACTCCCATCATTGTGGTCCTGTGTTCCTGAGAGGACTCCCATCATTGTGGCCCTGTGTTCCTGAGAGGACTCCCATCATTGTGGCCCTATGTTCCTGAGAGGACTCCCATCATTGTGGTCCTGTGTTCCTGAGAGGACTCCCATCATTGTGGCCCTATGTTCCTGAGAGGACTCCCATCATTGTGGCCCTGTGTTCCTGAGAGGACTCCCATCATTGTGGCCCTATGTTCCTGAGAGGACTCCCATCATTGTGGCCCTGTGTTCCTGAGAGGACTCCCATCATTGTGGTCCTGTGTTCCTGAGAGGACTCCCATCATTGTGGTCCTGTGTTCCTGAGAGGACTCCCATCATTGTGGTCCTGTGTTCCTGAGAGGACTCCCATCATTGTGGCCCTATGTTCCTGAGAGGACTCCCATCATTGTGGCCCTATGTTCCTGAGAGGACTCCCATCATTGTGGCCCTATGTTCCTGAGAGGACTCCCATCATTGTGGTCCTGTGTTCCTGAGAGGACTCCCATCATTGTGGCCCTGTGTTCCTGAGAGGACTCCCATCATTGTGGCCCTGTGTTCCTGAGAGGACTCCCATCATTGTGGCCCTGTGTTCCTGAGAGGACTCCCATCATTGTGGCCCTGTGTTCCTGAGAGGACTCCCATCATTGTGGCCCTGTGTTCCTGAGAGGACTCCCATCATTGTGGCCCTGTGTTCCTGAGAGGAGGGATTGTGGTTCACCAAATCCGCGTGTTGGCTTTTCAACAGCTGTGCGAAATAATCCCTCCGGGCGCACTTCCGATCAGAATTCTTTATAATGATCGTTAATAATAATGACCTTCCATCTCTGTCCATCATTCCTGATCTCTGTCCATCATTCCTGATCTCTGTCCATCATTCCTGATCTCTTCCTCTTCGTCTCCTCCATCTCTGCTCATCATTCCCGATCTCTTCCTCTTCGTCTCCTCCATCTCTGTCCATCATTCCTGATCTCTGTCCATCATTCCTGATCTCTGTCCATCATTCCTGATCTCTTCCTCTTGTCTCCTCCATCTCTGTCCATCATTCCTGATCTCTTCCTCTTGTCTCCTCCATCTCTGTCCATCATTCCTGATCTCTTCCTCTTCGTCTCCTCCATCTCTGTCCATCATTCCTGATCTCTGTCCATCATTCCTGATCTCTTCCTCTTGTCTCCTCCATCTCTGTCCATCATTCCTGATCTCTTCATCTCGTCTCCTCCATCTCTGTCCATCATTCCTGATCTCTGGCCATCATTCCTGATCTCTGGCCATCATTCCTGATCTCTGTCCATCATTCCTGATCTCTGTCCATCATTCCTGATCTCTGTCCATCATTCCTGATCTCTGTCCATCATTCCTGATCTCTGTCCATCATTCCTGATCTCTGTCCATCATTCCTGATCTCTGTCCATCATTCCTGATCTCTTCATTGCCTCCAGCTCCAGCATCCTCCACTACTACCCCACGCCATCACCTGTCATCTCCTCTACTACCACCGCATGCCGTCGGCTGTGTACCCCCATACTACTGCACAGCAGCACCCGTCTCCTCCCACTGTATCGCACCCCATCACCCATCTTCTTTACGTGTCAGAAGGTGTTTGGTGATCTTCATAAAGAGGAGCAGAATAATGGGGCATGACTGAGTGCTGTGCTGGAATCCTGTAACCTCCTTCCAGAATGATCTGATGACCTCCATCCCTCCACCGCTAGAATCTTCTGTGCCTCCATTATCTTCTGACCTTCCTCCAGCTCTTCCCGCGGGATGTGGCCTCCAGCTATCATGGCTTTCTTCCACAATAAAAATCTCTTCTTCCAAGTCGGATGTGTCGGTGTTTATTGATTGAGAAATCGGTGAACGGGAATAATGGTGAAGGTGTTCCTTGCTCTTTCCCAACGCTATGAACGCCTCCGGGTCACGTGAGCGGCTCTGCGGTGGAAGGTTACATGTTCGGGCAAAGCTCGCTTCCAGGACGTCAGATGGAGATTTTACCCTTTTCCTGGGAAATAACGTGATGATCTGTAGACTCTGAGAACCGACAATGTGCGTCACGAAGGACATCGATGTATAAAACCATCCTAATAATCTGCCTGCCTCCAGGTGTGCCCCCCCCCCCCCCCCAATCCTTCACCGCCGTCTGCCATATTGGTGCGCAGGTTATTTGTCATGAGCCCCAAACTGCTCCAAGGAATGCCTCACATCCCGACTGTTTAGGAAACTTTCTCCTAATTGTGTGTCGGCACGTAGGGGGAATTTCTGGCAGCGTTTGGCGGTAATTGCTAACATACATCCCAGCAATGTGCCGCCGCGTGAGGATCCCTACAGAGAGCGCTTCCTCTAAATAAACATCTCACTCCCCGTGTAAAATATTCAGAGATGTGCCCAGAGCAATGTGGGAAGATGCCGAGGGGGTCGCTCTTCTTCCCAGGCCTGGCTGCCCCCCTTCATGTCTATATTGCTGCAAAATGACGACTGCCCCATTTCTGCCGCGAACATTCAAGACCCCGAACCAAAGAACTCTCATCAGACGCCATATTTTCATGTGAATGATATTTCTCCACCCGGGAGCTCTCCGTTGTTACGGAGACCCCCCACCCGTGTACAGCCACCCCCGGTCAGCAAACCCCCCCCTGTGTACGTACAGCCACCCCCGGTCAGCAAACCCCCGCCCGTGTACAGCCACCCCCGGTCAGCAAACCCCCACCCGTGTACAGCCACCCCTGGTCGGCAAACCCCCACCCGTGTACAGCCACCCCCGGTCAGCAAACCCCCACCCGTGTACAGCCACCCCCGGTCAGCAAACCCCCCCCCCCCCTGTGTACGTACAGCCACCCCTGGTCGGCAAACCCCCACCTGTGTACAGCCACCCCCGGTCAGCAAACCCCCCCCTGTGTACGTACAGCCACCCCCGGTCAGCAAACCCCCACCCGTGTACAGCCACCCCTGGTCAGCAAACCCCCACCCATGTACAGCCACCCCTGGTCAGCAAACCCCCCCTGTGTACGTACAGCCACCCCCGGTCAGCAAACCCCCACCCGTGTACAGCCACCCCCGGTCAGCAAACCCCCCCCCCCCCCTGTGTACGTACAGCCACCCCTGGTCGGCAAACCCCCACCTGTGTACAGCCACCCCCGGTCAGCAAACCCCCCCCTGTGTACGTACAGCCACCCCCGGTCAGCAAACCCCCACCCATGTACAGCCACCCCTGGTCAGCAAACCCCCCCTGTGTACGTACAGCCACCCCTGGTCAGCAAACCCCCACCCGTGTACAGCCATCCCGGGTCAGCAAACCCCACCCGTGTACAGCCACCCCCGGTCAGCAAACCCCCCCCCCCCCCTGTGTACGTACAGCCACCCCTGGTCAGCAAACCCCCACCCGTGTACAGCCACCCCCGGTCAGCAAACCCCCCCCTGTGTACGTACAGCCATCCCTGGTCAGCAAACCCCCCCCCCCCTGTGTACAGCCACCCCCGGTCAGCAAACCCCCCCCTGTGTACGTACAGCCATCCCTGGTCAGCAAACCCCCTCCCCCTGTGTACAGCCACCCCTGGTCAGCAAACCCCCCCACCTGTGTACAGCCACCCCCGGTCAGCAAACCCCCCCCCCCCCCTGTGTACGTACAGCCATCCCTGGTCAGCAAACACCCTCCCCCTGTGTACAGCCACTCCCTGTCAGCAAACCCCCCCCTGTGTACGTACAGCCATCCCTGGTCAGCAAACCCCTCCCCCTGTGTACAGCCACCCCTGGTCAGCAAACCCCCCCTGTGTACAGCCACCCCTGGTCAGCAAACCCCCTCCCGTGTACAGCCACCCCCGGTCAGCAAACCCCCCCCGTGTACGTACAGCCATCCCTGGTCAGCAAACCCCCTCCCCCTGTGTACAGCCACCCCCGGTCAGCAAACCCCCCCCTGTGTACGTACAGCCATCCCTGGTCAGCAAACCCCCTCCCCCTGTGTACAGCCACCCCTGGTCAGCAAACCCCCTCCACCTGTGTACAGCCACCCCCGGTCAGCAAACCCCCCCCCCCCTGTGTACGTACAGCCATCCCTGGTCAGCAAACCCCCTCCCCCTGTGTACAGCCACCCCTGGTCAGCAAACCCCCTCCACCTGTGTACAGCCACCCCCGGTCAGCAAACCCCCCCCCCCCCCGTGTACGTACAGCCATCCCTGGTCAGCAAACACCCTCCCCCTGTGTACAGCCACTCCCTGTCAGCAAACCCCCCCCTGTGTACGTACAGCCATCCCTGGTCAGCAAACCCCTCCCCCTGTGTACAGCCACCCCTGGTCAGCAAACCCCCACCCGTGTACAGCCACCCCCGGTCAGCAAACCCCCCCCCTGTGTACGTACAGCCATCCCTGGTCAGCAAACCCCCTCCCCCTGTGTACAGCCACCCCCGGTCAGCAAACCCCCCCCTGTGTACGTACAGCCATCCCTGGTCAGCAAACCCCCTCCCCCTGTGTACAGCCACCCCTGGTCAGCAAACCCCCTCCACCTGTGTACAGCCACCCCCGGTCAGCAAACCCCCCCCCCCTGTGTACGTACAGCCATCCCTGGTCAGCAAACACCCTCCCCCTGTGTACAGCCACTCCCTGTCAGCAAACCCCCCCCTGTGTACGTACAGCCATCCCTGGTCAGCAAACCCCTCCCCCTGTGTACAGCCACCCCTGGTCAGCAAACCCCTACCCATGTACAGCCACCCCCGGTCAGCAAACCCCCCCTGTGTACGTACAGCCATTCCTGGTCAGCAAACCCCCACCCGTGTACAGCCACCCCCGGTCAGCAAACCCCCACCCATGTACAGCCACCCCCGGTCAGCAAACCCCCCCCTGTGTACGTACAGCCATCCCTGGTCAGCAAACCCCCCCCCCTGTGTACAGCCACCCCTGGTCAGCAAACCCCTACCCATGTACAGCCACCCCTGGTCAACAAACCTCCACCCGTGTACAGCCACCCCCGGTCAGCAAACCCCCCCTGTGTACGTACAGCCATTCCTGGTCAGCAAACCCCCACCCGTGTACAGCCACCCCCGGTCAGCAAACCCCCACCCATGTACAGCCACCCCCGGTCAGCAAACCCCCACCCGTGTACAGCCACCCCCGGTCAGCAAACCCCCCCCTGTGTACGTACAGCCATCCCTGGTCAGCAAACCCCCTCCACCCGTGTACAGCCACCCCCGGTCAGCAAACCCCCCCCTGTGTACAGCCACCCCTGGTCAGCAAACCCCCACCCGTGTACAGCCACCCCCGGTCAGCAAACCCCCCCTGTGTACGTACAGCCATCCCTGGTCAGCAAACCCCCTCCACCCGTGTACAGCCACCCCCGGTCAGCAAACCCCCCCCTGTGTACAGCCACCCCTGGTCAGCAAACCCCCCCTGTGTACGTACAGCCATTCCTGGTCAGCAAACCCCTCCCTGGTCAGCAAACCCCCTCCCCCTGTGTACAGCCACCCCTGGTCAGCAAACCCCCACCCATGTACAGCCACCCCTGGTCAGCAAACCCCCACCCATGTACAGCCACCCCAGGTCAGCAAACCCCCCCCTGTGTACGTATAGCCATTCCTGGTCAGCAAACCCCTCCCTGGTCAGCAAACCCCCTCCCCCTGTGTACAGCCACCCCTGGTCAGCAAACCCCCTCCCCCTGTGTACAGCCATCCCTGGTCAGCAAACCCCCTCCCCCTGTGTACAGCCATCCCTGGTCAGTAATACTCCCCCCCTGTGTACGTACAGCCACCCCTGGTCAGCAAACCCCCTCCACCTGTGTACAGCCACCCCTGGTCAGCAAACCCCCTCCCCCTGTGTACAGCCATCCCTGGTCAGCAAACCCCCACCCATGTACAGCCACCCCTGGTCAGCAAACCCCCTCCACCTGTGTACAGCCACCCCTGGTCAGCAAACCCCCTCCCCCTGTGTACAGCCATCCCTGGTCAGCAAACCCCCCCTGTGTACAGCCATTGCTGGTCAGTAATACTCCCCCCCCCCCCTCCTCCCCCCATGCATTCCCAGTGACCCTGTGAGGTTCTGTCTGGATTGTGGCTGCAGTAGCTGGTTCAGAGACTTATCAGGTCCCGGATCAGTCCCAGAGTCATGAGTATATATGCTGTATGTAGGAGTATGTACCCCCGGGCCGTGTGAAGGGGTATGTACCCCCGGGCGGTATGTAGGAGTATGTACCCCCGGGCCGTGTGAAGGGGTATGTACCCCCGGGCGGTAAGTAGGAGTATGTACCCCCAGGCCCTGATGGCCCATGGAAGTCCATACAAAGAAAACACAATACAACTACCCCTTCCCCCTCATCTACTCAATGGTCACTAGCTAGGGTCAGACCCCCCCCCCCCCCCCCCTACGGTGCATTGATTGGTCAGCGAGGAGACGGTGGGTCCACCCATGCAGGCGGGGTGCTACTCGACCAGGAAAAATAGGCCAGGCGCTGAGATTAGATCTGACAGCTCCTGTGTGCAGGTCCAGGAGTCTGCCGCCAACCCGGACTGTCAGCGGCCCGTCACCGGGAGAGGTGAACTTTCCGCTCCAGTAATCTTCCTTCTCAGAAAATGTGATTTCCATATTATGGGGCCTCACTCCTCTCTCTTCTGTCTTCCAGCTCCATCCACCGTCTCCATCATGCACCAAGTCAGCCGTGCCGTGGACGGCATTACCTTGTCCTGGTCTCAGCCGGACCAACCCAATGGGGTCATACTGGACTACGAGCTTATGTATTATGAGAAGGTGGGTGTCACATACAAGGGTAAGGAATGGGTGTCACCACCGTGCCATCTCATACAATGCCATGTGATTGTCCCATAAATCGGCTCTTCACCGGTCCTGACCACTGAGGTGTAAAGGTGTCAGTGATGAGAGACGGGTCACCTTCCCTCCCAGCATGCTTCATTCATAAGGAAGAGGACCTGTATAGAATGTATTAGAGGGGGATGGGGTGTATTCATTGCACTGGTAGTACTCCCATCAATATGAATAGAGACTTCCCTCGGGGTGCAGATCCAGGGGGCCATGACTCCGATCTACAGAACTGAGCCGGGCCAGAGAAGGATTGCATGTGGGTCCACAACCTGTCTGAGTACAAACCTCATAGTCCCCCAGTGCTCCTCAGACTGCAATCTGATTGGTCTGAGCTCGTACGCCATTGTTACCTCTGATCAGTGGTGGGGGAGGGAGGGCGGCGGGGGGTCACGGCAGTATCCTTGGATTATATGAACACCATGCCTTGCATTTCCAGGACCTAACGGAACACAATTCCTCTGTGGTGAAAAGTTCCACCAACACTGTGACGGTGCCCGGCCTGAAAGCTGGGACCATCTACGTCTTCCAGGTGCGAGCGCGGACCGTGGCCGGCTATGGGCGCTACAGTGGAAAGATGTACTTCCAGACCATGACAGAAGGTGAGCGCAATTCCGTATACCTACCGTCTATATACTGCTGGGTGCAGGTCTGTGTGCGCCGGGGTCTCATCTCCCGTGATCCATTTCCCCTCTTGAGGCTCCTCCAGTCACGTGATTTATGTCCCCGTCTGAGGGGCCTGAACCACAATATGTCCCCTCACACCACATCCATGGTCTGTCCTCTTCCTCCTCACACCACATCCATGGCCCGTCCTCTTCCTCCTCACACCACATCCATGGCCCATCCTCTTCCTCCTCACACCACATCCATGGCCTGTCCTCTTCCTCCTCACACCACATCCATGGCCTGTCCTCTTCCTCCTCACACCACATCCATGGCCTGTCCTCTTCCTCCTCACACCACATCCATGGCCTGTCCTCTTCCTCCTCACACCACATCCATGGCCTGTCCTCTTCCTCCTCACACCACATCCACGGCCTGTCCTCTTCCTCCTCACACCACATCCACGGCCTGTCCTCTTCCTCCTCACACCACATCCACGGCCTGTCCTCTTCCTCCTCACACCACATCCACGGCCTGTCCTCTTCCTCCTCACACCACATCCACGGCCTGTCCTCTTCCTCCTCACACCACATCCACGGCCTGTCCTCTTCCTCCTCACACCACATCCACGGCCTGTCCTCTTCCTCCTCACACCACATCCACGGCCTGTCCTCTTCCTCCTCACACCACATCCATGGCCTGTCCTCTTCCTCCTCACACCACATCCACGGCCTGTCCTCTTCCTCCTCACACCACATCCACGGCCTGTCCTCTTCTCCTCTCACACACATCCATGGCCTGTCCTCTTCCTCCTCACACCACATCCATGGCCTGTCCTCTTCCTCCTCACACCACATCCATGGCCTGTCCTCTTCCTCCTCACACCACATCCATGGCCTGTCCTCTTCCTCCTCACACCACATCCATGGCCTGTCCTCTTCCTCCTCACACCACATCCACGGCCTGTCCTCTTCCTCCTCACACCACATCCACGGCCTGTCCTCTTCCTCCTCACACCACATCCACGGCCTGTCCTCTTCCTCCTCACACCACATCCATGGCCTGTCCTCTTCCTCCTCACACCACATCCACGGCCTGTCCTCTTCCTCCTCACACCACATCCATGGCCTGTCCTCTTCCTCCTCACACCACATCCATGGCCTGTCCTCTTCAGACCACGTCTTCTGGTATTTATTGTTCAGATTTACCAATCCATGGCCTGTCCTCTTCCTCCTCACACCACATCCATGGCCTGTCCTCTTCCTCCTCACACCACATCCATGGCCTGTCCTCTTCCTCCTCACACCACATCCACGGCCTGTCCTCTTCCTCCTCACACCACATCCACGGCCTGTCCTCTTCCTCCTCACACCACATCCATGGCCTGTCCTCTTCCTCCTCACACCACATCCATGGCCTGTCCTCTTCCTCCTCACACCACATCCATGGCCTGTCCTCTTCCTCCTCACACCACATCCACGGCCTGTCCTCTTCCTCCTCACACCACATCCACGGCCTGTCCTCTTCCTCCTCACACCACATCCACGGCCTGTCCTCTTCCTCCTCACACCACGTCTTCTGGTATTTATTATTCAGATTTACCAATCCATGGCCCGTCCTCTTCCTCCTCACACCACGTCTTCTGGTATTTATTATTCAGATTTACCAATCCATGGCCCGTCCTCTTCACACCACGTCTTCTGGTATTTATTGTTCAGATTTACCAATCCACAACCCGTCCACTTCACACCACGTCTTCTGGTATTTATTATTCAGATTTACTAATCCACGACCCGTCCTCTTCCTCCTCACAGCCGAATACCAGAGTAGCTTCCAGGAAAAACTGCCGCTTATCATTGGCTCGTCTGCCGCAGGTCTGGTGTTCCTCATCGCCCTGGTGGTCATCATCATCGTCTGCAACAGGTAGAGTAGCTTGGACGTTTGTTGCCATGTGGACTCCAGTCATTCATGGGACTGGCAAAGTCCTTGATATCCGACATTTTTATCTTGGGGGAGGTTCTTGTTCCGACACCATTTCTAGACATCCCATTGGCCAGCACTTCGGACACTGTTGGTGTTTCGGTGTATGGACTTTCCAAGGTGTGAGGTTTGGGGTGTGTGGGTCCAATACGCAGGTTAAGTGCCTTTTGTGTTTCTTCCAGAAGACGAGGCTTCGAGCGCGCCGACTCGGAGTACACCGACAAACTGCAGCACTACACGAGTGGACACAGTACGTACCGACTGCCCTCTCCACCTCTAGCGCCGCGTTCTCTCGTTGGTTCGTTGCCTAATTTGTTCCCTTAGATCGTAATGTATCCACAAACCCATACAAATCATCCATCACTCCCTAAGCCCTGCCACCCTCCACCACCCCCTACTGGGGGGCCAAAGCCTCATCATCATTCATTCAAATTCCCACCATCCATGGACCTCCTTGGCCAGGTCTTTTCTATTGGACTGCAGAACTCCCCACCCTTTCCATCTCAATAACCCAATTAGAAGGGAGTGTTCTGTAGTCTTACAGCAGAGAGCTGACAGAGGCCAAGCAGTGGAATTTCAGCTCAGGTCACTGGAGTTCAGAGGGATCATAAAACCTGGGAATGGTGTCCCTGAAGATGGATTGCTTCCTTCGTCCTGCAGACCTGTGTAACCCATCCCTAGATCCTCCACCAACCACCTCCATGATCTTCCACTCTGTCATCTCTGTCCTCGTCTTCTCTGTCCTCCTGAGTCTCTCATGCCAGTCTCCCCCCTCCCCGCAGTGACTCCAGGGATGAAAATTTACATTGACCCTTTCACATACGAGGATCCCAATGAAGCAGTGCGGGAGTTTGCCAAAGAAATCGAAATTTCCTGTGTGAAGATCGAGCAAGTGATTGGAGCAGGTAAGTGGTCTGCCATAGGGGGTGGGGGGCAGGGATAGTGTGTAGATGGCTCCTGATAGGCTCTGTCCCCTCTGTGTCTCCTGCAGGGGAGTTTGGTGAAGTTTGCAGCGGACATCTGAAGCTCCCAGGTAAGCGGGAGATGTTTGTGGCCATCAAGACTCTGAAGTCGGGGTACACAGAGAAGCAGCGGAGAGATTTCCTGAGTGAAGCCAGCATCATGGGGCAGTTCGATCACCCCAACGTCATCCATCTGGAAGGAGTGGTCACCAAGAGCGCGCCCGTCATGATCATCACCGAGTTCATGGAGAATGGATCGCTGGACTCCTTCCTCCGGGTACGACCAACGTGTGCCGTGACCAGTTCTAGGGAGACAATGAGATTCACCGAGAATCCAGTCTGGGGGGTCATAGGTAGTTGTGAACAGTTCTGGAACTTGGCCCATTGGGGGATATCATCAGACTTTATAAACAGTGAGGGGGGGGGGTCAAACATCAGATCCCATCCCAGTTCTCTGGATCCCCAGTCAGCCGGGGGATTAAGGTGAACCCCTTCTTCACCCAATCAGGGCAACGCAACACTTGGACTTAACATCCCCCCAGCTGCACATACTGGGACACCGTAAGGGGGGGGGGGTCAAACACCAGATCCCATCCCAGTTCTCTGGATCCCCAGTCAGCCGGGGGATTAAGGTGAACCCCTTCTTCACCCAATCAGGGCAACGCAACACTTGGACTTAACATCCCCCCAGCTGCACATACTGGGACACCGTAAGGGGGGGGGGGGGGTCAAACATCAGATCCCATCCCAGTTCTCTGGATCCCCAGTCAGCCGGGGGATTAAGGTGAACCCCTTCTTCACCCAATCAGGGCAACGCAACACTTGGACTTAACATCCCCCCAGCTGCACATACTGGGACCCCGTGAGGGAAGAGCGGCTGAGCTCATATCTGAGATACATGATTACTACAGATACTAATCTGTCATCAAATCTCTGCCGGGGGGGGGGGGGGGGGGATTCTCCAGCTTTTAACCAGCAATAGAGAAAAGAGGAGTCGCCACAGAGTTCTTTGTCGTCAGCTGGTTGCCTAGATTACACTTTACCCATCTAGTTCTATGGGTCAGATATTGTACCCCACCATGTCCTATGTGACAGCACTGGGGTTCCTGAGCAGCCTATCATCCAGCACCATTGCTGTCACATGGCCCCACACCAAGACCTGCAGACTGGAGTTTTTATTTAAGTACGTCTACGGGGCTGGCAGTTGAGCAAACCTGTCGCTATGTCCTGGGGGTGGCAGTTGGGTGAACCTCTCGCTCTGTCCCGGGGGTGGCAGTTGGATGAACCTCTCGCTCTGTCCCGGGGGTGGCAGTTGGGTGAACCTCTCGCTCTGTCCCGGGGGTGGCAGTTGGGTGAACCTCTCGCTCTGTCCCGGGGGTGGCAGTTGGGTGAACCTCTCGCCTCCCGGGGGGCAGTTGGGTGAACCTCTCGCTCTGTCCCGGGGGTGGCAGTTGGGTGAACCTCTCGCTCTGTCCCGGGGGGGGCAGTTGGGTGAACCTCTCGCTCTGTCCCGGGGGGGGCAGTTGGGTGAACCTCTCGCTCTGTCCCGGGGGTGGCAGTTGGGTGAACCTCTCGCTCTGTCCCGGGGGTGGCAGTTGGGTGAACCTCTCGCTCTGTCCCGGGGGTGGCAGTTGGGTGAACCTCTCGCTCTGTCCCGGGGGTGGCAGTTGGGTGAACCTCTCGCTATGTCCCGGGGGTGGCAGTTGGGTGAACCTCTCGCTCTGTCCCGGGGGTGGCAGTTGGGTGAACCTCTCGCTATGTCCCGGGGGTGGCAGTTGGGTGAACCTCTCGCTATGTCCTGGGGTGGCAGTTGGGTGAACCTCTCGCTCTGTCCCGGGGGTGGCAGTTGGGTGAACCTCTCGCTCTGTCCCGGGGGTGGCAGTTGGGTGAACCTCTCGCTCTGTCCCGGGGGTGGCAGTTGGGTGAACCTCTCGCTCTGTCCCGGGGGTGGCAGTTGGGTGAACCTCTCGCTCTGTCCCGGGGGTGGCAGTTGGGTGAACCTCTCGCTCTGTCCCGGGGGTGGCAGTTGGGTGAACCTCTCGCTCTGTCCCGGGGGTGGCAGTTGGGTGAACCTCTCAGTTGGGTGCTCTGTCCCGGGGGTGGCAGTTGGGTGAACCTCTCGCTCTGTCCCGGGGGTGGCAGTTGGGTGAACCTCTCGCTCTGTCCCGGGGGTGGCAGTTGGGTGAACCTCTCGCTCTGTCCCGGGGGTGGCAGTTGGGTGAACCTCTCGCTCTGTCCCGGGGGTGGCAGTTGGGTGAACCTGTCGCTCTGTCCCGGGGGTGGCAGTTGGGTGAACCTCTCGCTCTGTCCCGGGGGTGGCAGTTGGGTGAACCTCTCGCTCTGTCCCGGGGGTGGCAGTTGGGTGAACCTCTCGCTCTGTCCCGGGGGTGGCAGTTGGGTGAACCTCTCGCTCTGTCCCGGGGGTGGCAGTTGGGTGAACCTCTCGCTCTGTCCCGGGGGTGGCAGTTGGGTGAACCTCTCGCTCTGTCCCGGGGGTGGCAGTTGGGTGAACCTCTCGCTCTGTCCCGGGGGTGGCAGTTGGGTGAACCTCTCGCTCTGTCCCGGGGGTGGCAGTTGGGTGAACCTCTCGCTCTGTCCCGGGGGTGGCAGTTGGGTGAACCTCTCGCTCTGTCCGGGGGTGGCAGTTGGGTGAACCTCTCGCTCTGTCCCGGGGGTGGCAGTTGGGTGAACCTCTCGCTCTGTCCCGGGGGTGGCAGTTGGGTGAACCTCTTGCTCTGTCCCGGGGGTGGCAGTTGGGTGAACCTCTCGCTCTGTCCCGGGGGTGGCAGTTGGGTGAACCTCTCGCTCTGTCCCGGGGGTGGCAGTTGGGTGAACCTCTCGCTCTGTCCCGGGGGTGGCAGTTGGGTGAACCTCTCGCTCTGTCCCGGGGGTGGCAGTTGGGTGAACCTCTCGCTTTGTCCCGGGGGTGGCAGTTGGGTGAACCTCTCGCTCTGTCCCGGGGGTGGCAGTTGGGTGAACCTCTCGCTCTGTCCCGGGGGTGGCAGTTGGGTGAACCTCTCGCTCTGTCCCGGGGGTGGCAGTTGGGTGAACCTCTCGCTCTGTCCCGGGGGTGGCAGTTGGGTGAACCTGTCGCTATGTCCCGGGGGTGGCAGTTGGGTGAACCTCTCGCTCTGTCCCGGGGGTGGCAGTTGGGTGAACCTCTCGCTCTGTCCCGGGGGTGGCAGTTGGGTGAACCTCTCGCTCTGTCCCGGGGGTGGCAGTTGGGTGAACCTCTCGCTCTGTCCCGGGGGTGGCAGTTGGGTGAACCTCTCGCTCTGTCCCGGGGGTGGCAGTTGGGTGAACCTCTCGCTCTGTCCCGGGGGTGGCAGTTGGGTGAACCTCTCGCTCTGTCCCGGGGGTGGCAGTTGGGTGAACCTCTCGCTCTGTCCCGGGGGTGGCAGTTGGGTGAACCTGTCGCTATGTCCCGGGGGTGGCAGTTGGGTGAACCTGTTGCTCTGTCCCGGGGGTGGCAGTTGGGTGAACCTCTCGCTCTGTCCTGGGGGTGGCAGTTGGGTGAACCTGTCGCTATGTCCTGGGGGTGGCAGTTGGTGAACCTCTCGCTCTGTCCTGGGGGTGGCAGTTGGGTGAACCTGTCGCTATGTCCCGGGGGTGGCAGTTGGGTGAACCTGTCGCTATGTCCCGGGGGTGGCAGTTGGGTGAACCTCTCGCTCTGTCCCGGGGGTGGCAGTTGGGTGAACCTCTCGCTCTGTCCCGGGGGTGGCAGTTGGGTGAACCTCTCGCTCTGTCCCGGGGGTGGCAGTTGGGTGAACCTCTCGCTCTGTCCCGGGGGTGGCAGTTGGGTGAACCTCTCGCTCTGTCCCGGGGGTGGCAGTTGGGTGAACCTGTCGCTATGTCCCGGTGGTGGCAGTTGGGTGAACCTGTCGCTCTGTCCCGGGGGTGGCAGTTGGGTGAACCTGTCGCTCTGTCCCGGGGGTGGCAGTTGGGTGAACCTCTCGCTCTGTCCCGGGGGTGGCAGTTGGGTGAACCTGTCGCTATGTCCTGGGGGTGGCAGTTGGGTGAACCTGTCGCTCTGTCCCGGGGGGGGGGGGGGGGGGGTGGCAGTTGAGTGAACCTGTTTTGTCCTGATGGTCACCTTGACGTGCACTGAGGGTTTCCTCTTACTCGCTTCTCCTTTCTGTCTTTGCAGCAAAACGACGGTCAGTTCACGGTGATCCAGCTGGTGGGAATGCTGAGGGGGATTGCCGCGGGAATGAAGTACTTGGCGGATATGAATTACGTGCACCGGGATCTGGCCGCTCGGAACATCTTGGTGAACAGCAATCTGGTGTGTAAAGTCTCTGACTTTGGACTGTCGCGCTTTCTGGAGGACGACACCTCGGACCCCACGTATACCAGCGCCCTGGTGAGTACAGTGCTGGGAAGAACGACATGGTGTGTCCCAGAATGTATGGTGCGGGCACGTCACCTCCTCATAGGTGGAGGAATCCATAGGAGCCCCTTCCATGTTCAGCGCGGAGGGCGATGGCGGCAGAAAATGAGCCTGAAATTGAAGTGCTGCGAATTTACAAACAAACACTTGCCCTCTGTTCACACCCCATTAACCAGATCCAGGCGATAATACACAGGGCCCCGTCTGGCTCATATTCCAGCAGGAAACCTGATTCCCGCAGTGTGAAGAGAACCGGCGTGTCTCCCGCTGCTTGTACAGCTGTCCAGGCCCGTCATTCAGAGCCGGATTATTCCTTCCTCTCCATGTGGCGGGATGGATCCAAGAATTGGCTGTCCCTGGTGGTCTTGTGGAGACCTCATCACCAAGTTGTCACCAGTAGTTCCCATAATCCTCCTCACCTCACATATGAGAACTGGGAGAAGACTGTCAATACCGAATACACTCTCACCGTCTGGATTGTAAGCTCCACGGGCAGAAATGATATTGGCCACGGTTTCCAGCATTTCCTCCGGACCTCTTTGGTCAGATTGGTGAGGAGAGTTCGGAGTCTCTCCAGGATGAGGGCAGAGCGCTCCATTCTCACACCTTCGTAGGAAATTGTCCGCCAATGTAGGAGGTTTTTCCACCTGAACGCTTCCCGCTCATTGCAAGATGATGGCCATTGTATGAGGCTCACAGAACCTGACCTGAAGGTCCTGGATTTCCTAGAGGAGATCCTGGACAAAGGGGGCCGTAACAAGGGTGGGGGTATAAAAGTAAATGGGGTCCTAGAGGAGTTGGGGAGAATATAGGAACAGTGGAGGGTCTCCAGAGAATGTAGAGGGATGGGGTGTTGCAGGATCCAGTATAACACCCCTCTGTAGTGGTAGATGGTATCCCCCTCCTCTCTGTAGTGGTAGATGGTATCCCCCCCCCCTCTGTAGTGGTAGATGGTATCCCCCATCTCTGTAGTGGTAGATGGTATCCCCCCCCCCTCTGTAGTGGTAGATGGTTTCCCCCTCCCCTCTGTAGTGGTAGATGGTATCCCCCCCCCCTCTGTAGTGGTAGATGGTATCCCCCTCCCCTCTGTAGTGGTAGATGGTATCCCCCTCCCCTCTGTAGTGGTAGATGGTATCCCCCTCCCCTCTGTAGTGGTAGATGGTATCCCCCTCCCCTCTGTAGTGGTAGATGGTATCCCCCTCCCCTCTGTAGTGGTAGATGGTATCCCCCCCACCCCTCTGTAGTGGTAGATGGTATCCCCCCCCTCCCTCTGTAGTGGTAGATGGTATCCCCCCCCCTCCCTCTGTAGTGGTAGATGGTATCCCCCTCCCCTCTGTAGTGGTAGATGGTATTCCCCCCCCCGTAGTGGTAGATGGTATCCCCCCCCATAGTTGTAGATGGTATCCCACCCCCCCCTCTGTAGTGGTAGATGGTTACCCCCCACCCCTCTGTAGTGGTAGATGGTATCCCCCCCCTCCCTCTGTAGTGGTAGATGGTATCCCCCCCCTCCCTCTGTAGTGGTAGATGGTATCCCCCCCCTCCCTCTGTAGTGGTAGATGGTATCCCCCCGTAGTGGTAGATGGTATCCCCCCCGTAGTGGTAGATGGTATCCCCCCCGTAGTGGTAGATGGTATCCCCCCCGTAGTGGTAGATGGTATCCCCCCCGTAGTGGTAGATGGTATCCCCCCCGTAGTGGTAGATGGTATCCCCCCTGTAGTGGTAGATGGTATCCCCCCCCCCTCCTCTGTAGTGGTAGATGGTATCCCCCCCCCTCCTCTGTAGTGGTAGATGGTATCCCCCCCCCCCCTCTGTAGTGGTAGATGGTATCCCTCCCCCTCTGTAGTGGTAGATGGTTTCCCTCCCCCTCTGTAGTGGTAGATGGTATTCCCTCCCCCTCTGTAGTGGTAGATGGTATCCCCCCCCCCTCTGTAGTGGTAGATGGTATTCCCTCCCCCTCTGTAGTGGTAGATGGTATCCCCCCCCCCCTCTGTAGTGGTAGATGGTATCCCCCCCCCCCCCTCTGTAGTGGTAGATGGTATCCCCCCGTAGTGGTAGATGGTATCCCCCAGTCCATGGTGGAGTTCCTCATACATGAGGTTTCTGTTGGATATTTCGGAGATGTCTCCTCTCTGGCTGCATGACAGGAATCTCACATACTTCTCATACTCTGTCCCGGCTCTCCACTGCTTTCATGCCGTTACTGACAGACTGTGGGGCCCATGCTGACCCCGGGGCCAGTCCTCCCAGTGTGTTCTCCAAACCGTTTTCTGTTTGATCCCCTCTGTCATCGCCGTGCAATTGTCTGACTTATTAATTGTCAGTCGAGGACGGAGCATTGCAGTGACCCCAGTACACCGAGCCGCCTTATAGGATGCAGTGCGATCACAGCGCCCCGAAGGGAGGGGAATCCCAAATTTCAGCACTGGCCTCTCTGTCCTTTCTCACCTGAACACAGAGCGCCATTTGCCTGTTCTAGAATAAACATGGAGGTGCTCTGCCAGCGGCTCTCCTCTCCCATAAAAACAATGAAATCCCACCACAGCCATCTCTACTCCACTTCCTGTCCAGTGTTCCCATCACAGGCCTCCTGGTAAGAATCATGTCCAACCATCCCTTGTTGTCTCTCTGACTCTGCTCACCATGTAGGTCTGCCTATGGAGGAGCCGAGGCCAATAATAACCAGGACCAACATACCCGTGGCTCCATATAGCTCATGTGTCAGTTTTGTATGGAGACGAGGACTGATGTGCCGGGACTGACTTTGTATGGAGACGAGGACTGATGGGCCGGGACTGACTTTGTATGGAGACGAGGACTGATGGGCCGGGACTGACTTTGTATGGGGACGAGGACGGATGCATTGGGACTGACTTTGTATGGAGACGAGGACGGACAGGTCGGGACTGACTTTGTATGGAGACGAGGACGGACGCATCAGGACTGACTTTGTATGGAGACGAGGACAGACACGTTAGGACTGACTTTGTATAGAGACGAGGACGGACACGTCGGGACTGACTTTGTATGGAGACGAGGACTGATGGGCCGGGACTGACTTTGTATGGAGACGAGGACGGATGCATTGGGACTGACTTTATATGGAGACGAGGACGGACAGGTCGGGACTGACTTTGTATGGAGACGAGGACGGACAGGTCGGGACTGACTTTGTATGGAGACGAGGACGGACAGGTCGGGACTGACTTTGTATGGAGACGAGGACGGACAGGTCGGGACTTTGTATGGAGACGAGGATGGACAGGTCGGGACTTTGTAGGGAGACGAGGACGGACAGGTCGGGATTGACTTTGTATGGAGACGAAGATGGACAGGTCGGGACTGACCTTGTATGGAGACGAGGATGGACAGGTCGGGACTGACCTTGTATGGAGACAAGGACGGACAGGTCAGGACTTTGTATGGAGACGAGGATGGACAGGTCGGGACTGACTTTGTATGGAGACGAGGATGGACAGGTCGGGACTGACTTTGTATGGAGACGAGGACGGACAGGTCGGGACTGACTTTGTATGGAGACGAGGACGGACAGGTCGGGACTGACTTTGTATGGAGACGAGGACGGACAGGTCGGAACTTTGTATGGAGACGAGGACGGACAGGTCGGAACTTTGTATGGAGACGAGGACGGACAGGTCGGGACTTTGTATGGAGACGAGGACGGACAGGTCGGGACTTTGTATGGAGACGAGGACGGACAGGTCGGGACTTTGTATGGAGACGAGGACGGACAGGTCGGGACTTTGTATGGAGACGAGGACGGACAGGTCGGGACTTTGTATGGAGACGAGGACGGACAGGTCGGGACTTTGTATGGAGACGAGGACGGACAGGTCGGGACTTTGTATGGAGACGAGGACGGACAGGTTGGGACTTTGTATGGAGACGAAGATGGACAGGTCAGGACTGACTTTGTATGGAGACGAGGACGGACAGGTCGGGACTGACTTTGTATGGAGACGAGGACGGACAGGTCGGGACTGACTTTGTATGGAGACGAGGACGGACAGGTCGGGACTGACTTTGTATGGAGACGAGGACGGACACGTCGGGACTGACTTTGTATGGAGACGAGGACGGACAGGTCGGGACTGACTTTGTATGGAGACGAGGACGGACACGTCGGGACTGACTTTGTATGGAGACGAGGACGGACATGTCGGGACTGACTTTGTATGGAGACGAGGACGGACAGGTCGGGACTGACTTTGTATGGAGACGAGGGCGGACACGTCGGGACTGACTTTGTATGGAGACGAGGACGGACAGGTCGGGACTGACTTTGTATGGAGACGAGGACGGACACGTCGGGACTGACTTTGTATGGAGACGAGGACGGACAGGTCGGGACTGACTTTGTATGGAGACGAGGCCGGACATGTCGGGACTGACTTTGTATGGAGACGAGGACGGACAGGTCGGGACTGATTTTCTTTTCGTCTCTCTTTTAGGGCGGGAAGATCCCCATACGGTGGACGGCACCAGAAGCCATTCAGTACAGAAAGTTCACATCAGCCAGCGATGTCTGGAGTTACGGGATAGTCATGTGGGAAGTGATGTCCTATGGAGAGCGGCCATACTGGGATATGACCAATCAGGATGTAAGTATCTCTGGCAGCAGCTGAAGGGGCGCAGGGGGTGGGGAGAGCGGAGTCGCAGCTGATCTCGTTATCATGCAGCATCTAAACTGTAAATGATATTAAGATCTATTTAATTCGGGTTGTATTTGTATTAATTGGCGGTTGGTGATTTCATTAGTCTGTTGGCGCCCCCTGAATTCCGTCCCATGATTGCGCTGCGCTCATCTCTTGTTAACACGCTGACCTTGAGGTGTGAGGTAGACTTGCAGACGGAATGAAGAGGAGGATCCCCCCCCCCCCCCGTGAACCCGCTAATGATCTTATTGTTCAGAAATTAAGACTAATCCCACCACACAGCGAGATCCAATTAAAGGTTCCTGGACAGAGTCGTCTTCTGACACCCGGCCTGTATAGGTTGCGGTGTTCCTGGAATCTCTCTGCCACAGAAACACGCGCCTGCCGCCATCTTGTTTCTGAATCATCCGTGTGTTCTTATGTCTTGCAGGTTATAAATGCCATTGAGCAGGATTACCGCCTGCCACCTCCAATGGATTGCCCCAACGCTCTTCACCAGCTCATGCTGGACTGCTGGCAGAAGGACCGCAATCACCGGCCCAAGTTCGCTCAGATAGTCAACACGTTGGACAAAATGATCCGAAATCCCAACAGTTTGAAGGCTATGGCACCTCTGTCCTCAGGGTAAGGCACCGAGTCGTGATCTGGCCATCGTTCTGCCAGTGTCACAAAGAGCTGTACGCCGGGGGTGGAGAAAAGTCTGTCTATTGGCCCTCAGATACTCTCCATGATGGTGGGTCTCTCAGGCTTGGTGGTAGGTCTCGGAATCCCTCTGACACGTGCCGCGTGGGCTCTTGTAATGAAGCCGTGCCACCAGCAGCCGTCCATAGTAACCACTTTATGACCATTTGTCATTCAGGGCTCCTGACAGCTCTTAGTATCCTGCTAGCGGGTTACCAATGATTATTTGGATTGATTCTCGGAAATATGGAAAAAAGGGACCCAAAGGGTAACCCCAAGCCGGACTATGACGGCACCGTAAACAATGGGAATATCAAAAAATATAATCTTTATTAAAACATGGTATACCAAAGACAAAGAAAAAGTCAAAAACCATATACATAAAGATGTGATATGAGCCCAGGTGTATCAACGCGTTTCGGACTGAAGCTTCGTCAGGATACATTAGTTCCAAGAACAAGGAAAACGGGTCTCACTATCTTGCAGAAGGATTTAATCTTGATCAATGTACATTTACAGACATTTATTGGTCCAATAAAAGAGAACGGTTGGCTGAGCGATTCTCATAACACAGAGTCAATGGGTGGAGAGCATCGCCCCTCATTATGTCTATCTTCCTAGTTATAGGACAACCATTCTCAGTCGGGGTTCCTTTGACTGTGTAGCTAATTGACCTACCTGATGACACCCCCATAGTTCCAGATTCATCCCTACTAGGCAGAGCCAGTATCGGGACACCAGTCATCTTTAGCTGACTGTAAAGAGGGAATTCTGACCAATGACCACCAATGTAAGAAGCATTTTCCTAATGATAGTGGACTGATCTTCCCGGGTGCTTCCTGACACCTGAAGATACAAAATTTCCTGGGTTCCCTGACATACATGTAGAATCCACTGAACCCCCTCCTGAGGATTCACCTCATTTTCTGTCTCCTCCAGGGTGAACCTACCTCTCCTGGACCGCACCGTCCCTGATTACACCAGCTTCAACACGGTGGACGAGTGGCTGGACGCCATCAAGATGGGGCAATACAAGGAGAGCTTCGCCAATGCCGGATTCACATCCTTCGATGTCGTCTCCCAGATGACCATGGAGTAAGTATGGCCGGAGGGGAAGTTTTGATCATTTTAAAAGACTCTTTGATGTTCATCTTGGTGAAGACTGTAGTCATTTCCCATATCCCTGTATATTGACACACAGGGTGGACTATTGTCTTCAACCTTCCCTACTATTATGTATTATTAGTGCGACAAACCCTCTGTCCTCAAACAGAACTATGTCCGCTGCCATCAATGCTTCCTCTGTGCAGAACCAGCACCATCCAAGACTCTACAGCGCCCCCCCCAGTCACCAGACAACACCTCAGTTTAGGGTAAAAACCAGCAGACTCAAGATTTAAGCACATGTTATACAGATCTCTCACTTCAAAGCACTCCCCCCCCCCCCCCCCCCCATCCTTAGAAAACGGGGCGGGTTAAACTGACCAATGACAATGGACACACAGGTCAGGTGTGTTCAAACTTCTCATCAGTAAACAGTCTTATCAGCAGGGGGCTGCTGGAGGAATCCCCCTCCCTCTTTCCTCACAGCAACACACTTACACATCCCATAATAGTTGAGGCAGATACCACAATAGAAAACAGTCACACCCCAAACCATCACAGCAAAGAGTCCACAACAGCATGAGACAACACAAAATATATACAACATTGAGTGTGACTATCACAGATCATAGTGGGGTTCTCAGTCACCCTGAACCCCTATTAGAGACACAGGGGGATCTACACATAAGAGGGTCCGAGGAAGCTGGACAAGGAGCCTCCAGAGCAAGCCGAGTTCCCCAAACCCTCCACCCAACGTGACCCCTGTCACAATTGGATTCACTCCACAATAAATAACTGGCCCCTCATTAGGAACAAGTGACACAACTGGGGGATGAGGTTTCTGGTGTTCAGGGGGTGACTGATAAAACAATGACAGGTCCTCTTCCAAGAGAAGAAGCCGTACAGCAAAGGAACTTTCTTCTGAAGCTTCTCAGAGCCTGAAAGTCATCAAGTGAATCCTTTCCAGATTCTGTCCCCGAGGAGCCGCCGGGCTATCTGGATCACCTGTCTTTTCCTTCACCGGACTATGGTACTGATCTCCGCCCTCTGAACCCCCACCCCGAATTCTGCCAGGTATCGCACATCACCGCTGTCAGGTTTGGCAATGACATCCATTCCGGAGGCTTTTCTGTATTGTAGACACACACAAGTGATGCGGCTTGGAGTCCATTGTCTGTTCTAAACCAAATATTTACCCTGCGAGCCCGGCGGGCGTACAATCACACAGCTGGCCCCTCAATGCATCCCAAAGAAAACACAACAACTCCAGACCTGTCTAGGCCACAACATGTACCACTGAGCCACCCCAGGGCCTTGCACTATCAATATACATTTATATAGCTCTGACCTATTCCATAGTGCTGTACAGAGAACACTGAGCCAGTCACACTTGTAACCACTCTGGTTGGGGGAACAATAGACGCTTTATGGAATAAGCTTAGGATTGTGCTGGTCCTATTGGGGGGGGGGGGTCCTCTATGTAGTATTGTGGTGGTCAATCTGAAGGATGGTGCCGGTCCTAATTGGGGGGGGGGGGGGTCCTCTATGGAGTATTGTGGTGGTCAATCTGAAGGATTGTGCTGGTCCTATTGGGGGGGTCCTCTATGGAGTATTGTGGTGGTCAATCTGAAGGATTGTGCTGGTCCTAATTGGGGGGGTCCTCTATGGAGTATTGTGGTGGTCAATCTGAAGGATTGTGCTGGTCCTATTGGGGGGGTCCTCTATGTAGTATTGTGGTGGTCAATCTGAAGGATTGTGCTGGTCCTATTGGGGGGGTCCTCTATGGAGTATTGTGGTGGTCAATCTGAAGGATTGTGCTGGTCCTAATTGGGGGGGTCCTCTATGGAGTATTGTGGTGGTCAATCTGAAGGATGGTGCCGGTCCTAATTGGGGGGGGGGGGTCCTCTATGGAGTATTGTGGTGGTCAATCTGAAGGATGGTGCCGGTCCTATCTAAGGGGGGGGGGGGGGGTGGTGATCTCTATGGAGGATTGTGCTGGTAATATCAAGAGGAGGTGGGGTGGGGGGTCTGTAATCATGTGGGGAAGGGTCAGTAACCCTTTGTATCTCTCTTTCAGGGACATTCTCCGGGTTGGAGTCACTTTGGCCGGCCACCAGAAGAAAATCCTCAACAGTATTCAGGTGATGCGGGCGCAGATGAACCAGATCCAGTCGGTGGAAGTTTGATGGCTGGAAGGCTTCCTCATCCTGACTCTTCCTGATGTTCCTGGGTTCCGAGCCATCCCTTCCTCCCCCTTGAACCCCCTCTTGGTACAATGAAGTTTCCATATTCTCCCCCCTCCAACAGCCACCATGATGGTTCCACGCAAAGGGAGGAGCTTCCCTGGGATGGAGCCTGGGGGGGGCAGACGGTGGTGTGAAGAATATTTTATACACAATGAACTTACAAATAAGGGCTTGTATCGGCTCAGACATCTGATTGGATGGGCTCTAAGAGTGCTGCCCCAGGTGACCACCCACGTCTGTACCACCTGACCCCCCTAGCGGAACCTGCAATGTGGGGGGAGGGTGTGCTTTGATTGGCTGAGAGGGAAAGAGTGAGTTCATTGTATAGAGAGACGTTTGAAGACGTATTTCCATGAAATGGACGGGTTGCTTGTGGGAATAAAGCTCTTCATTTTGAAGAAGACGATATGAGAGCCGCCGTGGCCTTCCGTGGAAGGAAGACGCCTCCGAGACTCGTAGTGTTTGAACAAAAGACAAAAATCCTTTTTAGCTGAAAACCGTTTTGTGAGTTCTACGTTTTACAGGCACGTGCCCAACGCCAACGACATTTCATCCATATCATGTGATGGTGATGATGTCATCACCGCTTTGCCAATCACCTTCCTCCAGAGACTCTCCGTAGATTCGGGAAGTGTACGAAGCAGCAAGAAGTCGTTTTGTCGTTAATGTTGTCGTCGTTTTGGAAATCTGTTACTTTGTTTACACCCATTTGACGTTTTTTTTACATTATTTTTTGACTTTCGGTACTCAGAAAAAAAAAACTATTTTAAAGACAAAAGTGGAGCGCGCCATTCTGCCGGCACATCAGTTCCCTTCCAATTGGCTGATCGGCTGGTAACGGACTGTAAGACGCCGCCCACTTCCTGTCTGGCCTCCCGGAGCGAAGCTTATTATATAAGCTTTTCCTGGCTAGTGATTGGACGGCGGGGGTCTGAGCGCAGCACAGCAGCCTCACTTTGGGTTTGTATTTTGAGGTTGGCGTTCCGCCGATCCCAGTCTGGCACTTTACTGATTGGTGCGGTCACTGGATGAGGCGTCCCGGCCAATCAACATCCACCTATCACATGACTGCGCTCCTGCCCGGTGGGGGGATGGGATTGTGATTAAAGACAATGCTTCCTATATCTAGAATAGTCACGGGGGGTGGGGGTGTGTACCGTCCATGTCGTCATGTATGTCCGCTGTATGCAGAACCCATGCCCATCCCCCCACACCTCCCAGGAGTCGGTGACAATCACATGGGACAGTCGTGGCTTCTCTAGGCCGTTAACGCCGCACACGCTCTTCCACGTCTGTCACAAAGGACGTCCCAGCAGAGGCTCCTCCCACTGGTCCCCAGTCCGGGGGAGTCTCACCGTCCTGACAGCCATGTGTCCGTCTTCCGGATGGGCGCCTGCAGGCCAATCCTTGTAGGACATCATCTAACCTGTATTATTATTGAGCACATTCCATTACCAGCCAATCCCCACCCACCATTAGCACCAGCCAATCGCTTTTATATTTTACTCCAGTCTATGTGAAGTTGCCAACGCTACAGACAGCGCAGTGTGTATATTAAGCGGGCGTTCAGTGTCGCCCAGGGGCGGGGGAGGGACTTGTATGCTGGGGGAGGGGTTGTCTTCCGATAACCAATTACTGCCCTGTACAGCCAGATGAGCCAGGCGTTTGGGGGCAGCACCGAGTCTGGGCAGGCACAGTCCTCCTCGTATTCTATTGCAGGACCCAATCCGGTGACCCCGGGGCTCAGGAATATCTGTCATTGGTCACCCCAATTACAACCATTTAAACAGAGACCTTCCCTTCCTGCTCCATGTCCTCTAGTGAGGGTAGATTAGGGGTACCCCCCACGACAGTGGTGCAGGAGGGCTGTGTGTTGGGGTTCAGGCATGTGCCCTCCACCCATAACCTTCTCCTGTGATGGCGCCTGGTAAACAGCAATGGTTCGGGGATGAGTCCGCGCTCTCTGCCGGTTCTGGGAAATGGCATGTGGGCGGATCCCTGGGATCGTTATGGTGGGGGGAAAGTATAGACCGGTCAGTGGAGTCCTGTCCACGTGTTGGTTATCCTGAGCAGTTCAGTTATTTGTGTGATGGAAAGATGGCTGCCGTTTTCTGATGAGGACTGCGGCCAACGTTACCCCACATCACAGGTACACCATCACTGCACCTCCACTGGGGGGCCACAGGTAGGTATTGTGTGACAGCTTCTGAAGAACTAACAATAGTCCCGAAGGAGAGACCCCCCCCCCCCCCCCCCCGCCAGCCACTTCTGTCCTCAGGACGATCCCCAGCCACCATGTTTACAGAGGATTATGGGAATGGACGGTGAGTGTGTTGTCTGTAGTCTCCTACCCCTCACCAGCACTTCATGTTACATTATAGAGGACTAAGGGCCCTTGGACAGTGAGCCGGGCCCCAAACTTCCTCCTGCTATCTGTTGTCTGAGCCCCCCCCCTTTGTTTACATTGTACCCCCAGATGAAGCAATGAAAACACTGTGAGCCACTGTCCAGCCCGGGAAATCAGTGTACATCGATCGTA
Organism: Rana kukunoris; assembly: GCA_029574335.1. Lineage (NCBI taxonomy): Eukaryota > Metazoa > Chordata > Amphibia > Anura > Ranidae > Rana > Rana kukunoris. Next base: position 61,680 of record JAJQKJ010002876.1, on the reverse strand, counting down.
TGCACCGCCAATACGACTGAGAGATTCTTGTCAATAACTCAATAAAGACTTTGTTTATAAAAGAAAATGGCTGCTGTGTGACTTGGGGGGGGGGGGGGGGGAGGGGGGGATAAATGGGATGAGAATTGTACAAGGTTCAATATGTAAGAAAATACAGGAGTCCGGAGCGACCAATCATCTGGCTCCTGTGATATGATTGGTTTACATAGATAACTGCCATTGCTTTTCCCCCAAAGAACTAAAATGGTCTAAAGATGGCGCAGATCCTCCAGGACAAATCCTCTGTCATCTGCCCCCCCCCCCCCCCCGTCCCCCCCGTCCACCTTCATGTATATCAGGGAGATGGAAGCCAGCAGGGTCAGCCTCCTGTTCCTGATAGACCAATTTCCCGTCCTTTACCCTCTCGGCTGCACTGCTCTGACGGTGGAGAACCCTGTCCTAAGCTGATAGATCCAGAATGACTCAGATGAGTCTCGGGATTATTGAGAATCTATCCAGAGGGGGGGAGGGGACCCTTCGCCAGATCCACTCCCTGCAGTGTGTGGTTTACAGGCCAGGAATTCACCTCAACCGGCATTTCCCAGCCATTCCAACATGGAGGAACACTTCAGATGATTTTCAGGTCTTAGGGACCCCCACCCCCCCCCATACATTAAATTATAATAGCTACAGGTTCCAAGATATGTGTGGACAACAAGGTGATGTAGAAGAAGGGGGGTACTTGGGAATTCCACACCCCCGGCTGCTCCATACAACAAAATAATATTTGGCAGAAAAGGAACCAAGACCATGAAAGGTGTCCCCAATATTGGCAATCAGTGGGAAGAAGGGCCCCTTACATTGGTGGTCAGTGGGAGAAGGGCCCAATTACATTGTTGGTGAGTGGGAGAAGAGCCCCCCTTAAATTGCTGGACAGTGGGAGAAGGGCCCCCCCGTTACATTGGTGGTCAGTGGGAGAAGGGCCCAATTACATTGTTGGTGAGTGGGAGAAGGGCCCCCCTTAAATTGCTGGACAGTGGGAGAAGGGCCCCCGTTACATTGGTGGTCAGTGGGAGAAGGGCCCCCCGTTACATTGGTGGTCAGTGGGAGAAGGGCCCAATTAGATTGTTGGTGAGTGGGAGAAGGGCCCCCCTTAAATTGCTGGACAGTGGGAGAAGGGCCCCCCGTTACATTGGTGGTCAGCAAGAGAAGGGCCGTCTAGTAAACTATGGAGGAACCCTGGTTGGGAAAATGGCGCTTACCCAGCAGGCCGTTCTTCTAAAAGTGGGCTATTGGCATCCCGTTCCCAGAACATGGCGACTCTCCCAGCGGTGTACTGGAAATACAAGATTTCCATTTCGTAATGTGCTGGAAATAGCGGGGCCAGTGATGAATTGGAATTCAGACCTTGGCAGTGATGAGTTCTGGACTGGAAATCATCTCCAGTGTTTGGAATCGGAGGAGACAACTGATGAGTTCTATCAAGTCCAGCCAAAAACTTGGCCGTGAAATATTCCCGGAATATATTGAGGAAACCTTTATTGCCGGGACAGTGCGCCCGTCTGCACACAGGAGCCTGGAGGGGGCGCTGAGCCTGAGGAACACACACTGTGCTCTACACTCCTGGAGGACTGCCTGGTTCCTCCTCTATCACACAGCGATTATGGTATTGTAGGCGACCCGAAACGGGGGCAAATCTTCAGACCCCCAAGGTGGGGGAACTTCTCCACTGTGGAGGAACTTTTAATATTTAAATTAGCATGTCTCCTAAACCACGCCTTCCGTCATTATTCTTGTGCCTCCTCCAAAGTGGGCTGGGCCACACGGTGTCTGCTCGGTCCCCACTAGGGATGAGCTTTATGTTCGGGTCGAACATTGGGCGTTTACTGAATAGCCAACAATTTGGGGTATTCGCGGCAAATTCGAAAAGCCGTGAAACACCCTTTAAAAGTCTATGCAAGTTATTATCATAAAAAGTGTTTGGGGACCCGGGTCCTGCCCCAGGGGAGTGTTTGGGGACCCGGGTCCTGCCCCAGGGGAGTTTTTGGGGGCTCGGGTCCTGCCCCAGGGGAGTGTTTGGGGACCCGGGTCCTGCCCCAGGGGAGTGTTTGGGGACCCGGGTCCTGCCCCAGGGGAGTGTTTGGGGACTCGGGTCCTGCCCCAGGGGAGTTTTTGGGGGCTCGGGTCCTGCCCCAGGGGAGTGTTTGGGGACCCGGGTCCTGCCCCAGGGGAGTGTTTGGGGACCCGGGTCCTGCCCCAGGGGAGTGTTTGGGGACCCGGGTCCTGCCCCAGGGGAGTGTTTGGGGACTCGGGTCCTGCCCCAGGGGAGTTTTTGGGGGCTCGGGTCCTGCCCCAGGGGAGTGTTTGGGGACCCGGGTCCTGCCCCAGGGGAGTGTTTGGGGACCCGGGTCTTGCCCCAGGGGGAGTGTTTGGGGACCCGGGTCCTGCCCCAGGGGGAGTGTTTGGGGACCCGGGTCCTGCCCCAGGGGGAGTGTTTGGGGACCCGGGTCCTGCCCCAGGGGGAGTGTTTGGGGACCCGGGTCCTGCCCCAGGGGGAGTGTTTGGGGACCCGGGTCCTGCCCCAGGGGAGTGTTTGGGGACCCGGGTCCTGCCCCAGGGGAGTGTTTGGGGACCCGGGTCCTGCCCCAGGGAGAGTGTTTGGGGACCCGGGTCCTGCCCCAGGGGGAGTGTTTGGGGACCCGGGTCCTGCCCCAGGGGGAGTGTTTGGGGACCCGGGTCCTGCCCCAGGGGGAGTGTTTGGGGACCCGGGTCCTGCCCCAGGGGGAGTGTTTGGGGACCCGGGTCCTGCCCCAGGGGGAGTGTTTGGGGACCCGGGTCCTGCCCCAGGGGGAGTGTTTGGGGACCCGGGTCCTGCCCCAGGGGGAGTGTTTGGGGACCCGGGTCCTGCCCCAGGGGACATGTATGAATGCAAAAAAAGTTTAAAAAATGGCAGTTTTTTCGGGAGCAGTGATTTTAATAATGCTAAAAGTGAAACATTCCTTGAAATTTCATACCTGGGGGGTGCTCATCCATCGTCCCCACCAATCACAGATCTAACATACAAAGTAACGTGGGTGGGGTTGCGCCACAATATTTGAATTTTCCTTCCTGTGCTGTGTGGAGAGTTTGTAGCGGGGGGGGGGGGGGGGGGTACGTTGTGTAAATGATTTGGGGTTGAAGAGGTCTGCTTAGGTGTTGATACTCCTAGTGAGGTCCCTCCCCCGGGGAACTTACATATTACCGGTAATGAGGGACAGAAATTAAACATGTTCTATAAATGTAATTTTAGGACCGCACAAAGGTGTGTGTGGGGGGGGGGGGGATATTCCCAGGGGGGGGGGCAGTGGGGCCCCAACGCTGTGCCCTTCCCCCATCTCCCAGTACTGGCTTTGGACACAATGAAGCAGAAATTCTCTCACACACCGGCACGGTACACTGGCCTTCCCGGGGACATCAGCCTCGTGTATTGTACAGGAGGAATCGGAAAGCTTTTGGTTTTTCTCTGCCCCGGGCCCACTTATGTCTGAAATCTGCCCCGGGGAGGCCCCGTCATTGTTCCGGATCACGGCACACAGATACGGCGGTGCAGCCGGCACAGGCACCGATCGCTCCAGATGTGTTTTATCTCATTAGTGAATCTCTCACACGCCGGAGAATTAACAGCAAATCTTATTTCATTGGAACGAATCTCTTGACAGTCCAAGTTTGTGCCGCTTCGGCGGATAGGCGGATTCTCAAAACACCGCAAACTCCCGTTCACCCCACCCCCGCCCCCCAATCAGCCAGCAGGGTGTGAAGACTCATGTCAGCGCCGATGACGGTAATTGGCAGAAACATTAAGACAGGGAAAAGACAAATCCGGCTCTGCCGAGGGTGTGGAAGGAGAAAACTGGCTGTGAATAAGGGTGGGCCCAGCTGTGGTGGATGAAAGGGTGTAACCCCAACTGTACCGGGTACAAGGAAAGGAGTAACCCCAACTGTGCCGGGTACAAGGAAAGGAGTAACCCCCAACTGTGCCGGGTACAAGGAAAGGAGTAACCCCCAACTGTGCCGGGTACAAGGAAGGGAGTAACCCCCAACTGTGCCGGGTACAAGGAAGGGAGTAACCCCAACTGTGCCGGGTACAAGGAAGGGGATAACCCCCAACTGTGCCGGGTACAAGGAAGGGGATAACCCCCAACTGTGCCGGGTACAAGGAAAGGAGTAACCCCCAACTGTGCCGGGTACAAGGAAAGGAGTAACCCCCAACTGTGCCGGGTACAAGGAAAGGAGTAACCCCAACTGTGCCGGGTACAAGGAAGGGAGTAACCCCCAACTGTGCCGGGTACAAGGAAGGGGATAACCCCCAACTGTGCCGGGTACAATGAAGGGGTAACCCCAACTGTGCCGGGTACATGGAAAGGAGTAATCCCAACTGTGCCGGGTACAAGGATGGGGATAACCCCCAAACTGTGTCTGGTACAAGGATGGGGATAACCCCCAAACTGTGTCTGGTACAAGGAAGGGGATAACCCCCAAACTGTGTCTGGTACAAGGAAGGGGATAACCCCCAAACTGTGTCTGGTACAAGGAAGGGGATAACCCCCAAACTGTGCCTGGTACTAAAAAAAATAAGTAACCCCAGCTATGCCGGGTACATGGAAGGGGATAACCCCTCAAACTGTGCTGGGTACAAGGAAGGAAAAAATCCCAAACTGTGCCGGGTACAAGGAAGGGGACAACCCCCAAACTGTGTCGGGTATAGAGAGTGGCTGTGCCAAGTATGAAGGAGGGATGAGTTCGGATGTAGAAATTTGGTGCTTTGCAAACCGCATTCCACCGTTTTCTTTTTCAATGCCGCGTTGATGGATAACGGGCGACACCGCAAACAAATCGCAGTACACAGTGTGCACCCCAAATATCCGCAGTCACCCCTCGAGTACACAGTATACACCCCAAATATCTGCAGCGTCCCCCCTTGTGTACACAGTGTGCACCCCTATATCTGCACTGCCCGAAGATCTGAACCTCCTTCGAGCCAATCAGTAACCCCCCCTCCCCCCACACTTCTAACCCAGGAAAATCTCTCATATCTCTTAGTAATATTTTAAACAAAGATGTTAAAAAAAAAGTATAAATATCTCTGAAATCCAATCGCGTGCGACCGAACAAATCATCAAATCTACAAATATTTATTTAATATTATGTTTCTTCTCCATTTCTGCTCATCGGACCTCAGAAAATTCCCCTTTATTTGGAATAATAATGATTTATAGAATAAAATACAGAAAAAATAATAATAATTTATAGAATAAAATACAGAAATAATAATATTTATTCTAAAAAAAATGTGAAGATCTTTCCCCGGCTGCCTCAATGATGAGAAACAATTTATATCCTTCAAATGGTGACATAAAGAGGTGCGGACTGTCCAATGATAATTCATTCAAGTGTTTTAGATAAATAAATTATATACAGGCCCCCCCCTAAAGGAATGTCCGTAGCACCCCAATATCTCCATAAACGTTCCTTCAAAAATCCTGCGCCGACACCCTGGACACAAAGATGTGAATATACACAGGACAATGCGGTGATGACATCACACGATGACATCACCGGACGCAGACACGAACAGCAGGAAAAGAAAATGGAGCCAAATCAGAATTAAGAATTTAAAATTCGCTAAAAATTTATTTGAAATATTTAATTTAGAAAACAGAAAATAAACACAACAGTAGACAGAGTCGCGGTTGGTCTATAAATATAGAATTCGGATTCTCTAAACATTTTTATTGCCGACGATCCTCTAAATCCTCATCTTTCCTTCCAACAATTTTGGTAGAATTTTTGGAACATTCCCGAGGTTTGTCCTCACATGAGGGATATTGTCTACTAGTCGGTAGAGTTGGGGTTGCAATCATCTCGTTCCCCGTCCTTCCCATAGACAGAGGTGGAATTCTAGGACAATGGGCCCCGTCCTGCAGGCCCGTTTGGCGGTCAGTGCAGGTGGTTGTGTCTCGGAGATTCCAGGGTCTCGCTCGGCGTGCACTAAGTAGTTCAGGGTCAGTGTGTTCTTCAGACCATAATGTGCCTCATTGTTTAATGTGCCGCTAAGATTGAACCTCTAATTAACCTCTAGCAGCTGCGCCGGGCCCCTTCACACCAACTGTGCGAATACCAGGGGCCGCTCACAGCTTATCTGTCTTGGCAGACACAACTATGGAACCAACTCCCAGAACTTTCTACAAAGAAATAAATTCAGTAAATAGAAAGGCGCTGGTTTCAGGACCGGCCTGACATGATTACGGGTCAACCTGGAGCCATATCTGATGGCGGTATTCCATATAACGGCGAAACGCAGCCACCGAACAAGCTCCACAAAGACAACATTTCTGAATTATCTATGCATGGCCGGCGCGCTCCATACGCCTGATGGTTATTGTTTTTGAAGGTTTTCCGTATGTCCCCTTTGTAGCCGCAATGTGAGAAAGGCCGATGAACTCTGTGTGACTCTATTGTATAACAATGATCGGGGGTGGGGGCGGGGGGCGCAGATAGAAAATGGAGTTTGGACCGATTTAGTTTTCTTATAATTTTTTCGTCTGGGTTCAAAAGTTCAGGGTGCGTCAAACAGCAGAGCGCCGCGGGTGATGGGGGCGGGGAGCTGCCATTTCCAGCGAGGAGGTTTTCAATCCCGCTCCCTGGGATTGAGGCATTTTTTTTTCGGAGTGAATGCGCGAGACATTACTGCGACAGAAAAGGGGGAGGCGGCTCAGCGTTTTATACATCCTCTATGAAAATGTCCCCGAGCTCCATATTGTAACCTCACCGTAACCTCTGTCCTTACCACGCTCCGAAAGACACGGTGGTAGACGCGCCACCATTATTGGGCTCTGTGTCAGCCTATTGGGGGGGGTTTCTGGATTGCGGGGTTGGTCTAGACATGTATCTTGGTCTACATTATACATTGATGGTGGAGCTCAAAGGGAATCCAACGACCAGTGATGGAGCCAAACAATGGAGGAAATAACTCATCAAATGAGCCAAAGCCATAGCCAAACCACGCCCGTCCCATGCCGGCTACATACTGAATGGGTAAAAAGATCAGTGGCTGAGGCCAATGTCAAGTTTGGTGGAAGGTCAACGATGGGAACAAGATCCAAATGTCCGGCATATAAACCTATAAAGTTCCATAATTCACTGATGAATAAACACCAAAAATGACCGATCAGACCGGCTCCCACCCCACCCCTCCCCCACAATTCCTCTGAGATTTCTTCCTCACCAGTGTCTCCAAATGACACATTCAGAGGATCCTACAGAAATGACATCAGAGGTCACCAGGAGGGAAGCCATGGTCACATAACCACCATAACATGGCAACACATGGTGCACTTTACCATGGCAACAGCATTTCAGCTGGTTGGGAGCCTTTTAGGCCCAGAATCACTGCTGGTTTAAAGCGGAGTTCCACGTTAAAAACAAACTTTTTATGAACAGTTTGCCTTTAATGTAAAAAAAAAAATGCATTTACTCACTTCTATCTGGCTGTTACTAGGCAGATTTCGTTATCTGCCTAGTTCCTAGTCCAAGGTGGTAGAACTTCCTGTCCTAAGACCCCATTGCCTCCTGGGAAATGATGACACTCTGGAGTCTCTGGGCATTACTGTGCCTAAAAATCCCAGGAAGTGTGGGGTATTTGTAGGTAACCACCACCATAGGATGCCTTGGGGAGAGCATTGGGGGAAGACTATGGGACACTGAATGGCGATTCAGTTCGCATGTGCCGCGCTATATAAGTTTTCATTCATTCATTCATTCAATGGTATACTATACCACCATCATGAAGGACTCACATGGGCCTGAAGTCACCCCACCCCTATATACTGGACATTGGGTGACCACCAAGCTTTCAGAAGTCGATGTCCTCTGCAGACTGACCTCACAAAGTGACGACCCAACACAGAGACCCAACATTACCCACAGTCACACCCCAAACCATCACAGTAAAGAGTCCGCAACACACAATATATACAGCATTGAGTGTGACTAGCCCAGATCAGGGGTTCTCAGTCCTCCTGTACCCCTATTAGAGACACAGGGGGATCTACACATAAGAGGGTCCGGGGAAGCTGGACAAGGAGCCTCCAGGTCAAGCTGAGCTGCACAAACCCCCCCACCCAAAGTGACCCCCGTCACACCCACAAAGAGAAAATTCCCGTACTCGATGAAAGCCTGTGGTGTAAATATATTAAGGACACGTCTAGCCAAGGTGAAGAAGACCTCCGGGAAGGGGGAAGGTGGAAATGATCAGGTTGTGTCCAACAAATAATTCTGATTTACAATATAATGAGGAACTTCCCATGTGGAGTATGAAATATAAACCCCTAAAGTTCATATCATATTTGTTGGACACAACCTGATAATTTCCACCTTCCCCCTTCCCAGAGGTCTTCTTCACCTTGGCTGGACGTGTCCTTAATATATTTACACCACAGGCTTTCATCGAGTATGGGAATTGTGTGGGTAATGTTGGGTCTCTGTGTTGAATTGTCACTTTGTGAAGTCAGTCTGCAGAGAACATCGACTTTTGAACACTTGGTGGTCACCCAATGCCCAGTATATGGGGGGGAGGGGGGTGACTTCAGGCCCATTAGAGTCCTCCACTGAAGGGGTCAACACTCTCTTGGTGGTATCATCTCATTCAGTGCCCCTTAGTCTTCACCCAATGCTCTCCCCAAGGCCTCCTATGGGGGTGGTCCCCCCCCCCCCCCGGTGTCATTGTTGCATCCAAGTAACAATATAAACAGAAGCCCCTTTACCGATATGTGAAATATTTCCAGCACTTCCCCTGATCAGCTGTCTGGCTCTGGGTGTGTCCACAGTTGGGGTTAGGAGAGGCCAGAATCTGATCTGACCCGATAATACATATCTGCACATTCAGCTTCCTCACCTCAACTTTCTTCTGGTGAGAAACAAGTAGATGGCAGGGATCTGATGAATTCAACCATCAGTGATTCTGCTGGGCCTAGAAGGTTCCCAACCAGCTGACGTTCCGTGGCCATGGCAAAGTGCACCATGTGTTGCCATCCTATGGTGGTCACGTGACCATGGCTTCCACCCCGGTGAGGTCATTTTTCTCTGATCCACTAAACGTGTCATTTAGAGACATGGTGAGGAAGGAACCTCGTAGGAATGGTGGGGGATCGGAGGTTTGATCGGTCATTTCTAAGGGATCATTCATCAGTGGTATACAGAACTTTGGGAAGTCCTTCAATATAAATAGAAGCCCCTTTACTGATATGTGAAATATTTTCAGCACTTCCCCCGATCAGCTGTCTGTCCACGGTTGGGGTGGAAAGGCCAGAATGTGAAGTGACCCGATAATACGGATCTGACCTCAACCCGAGAAAATCCCACCACAGAAAGACGAAGAATCGGCCTTCATCTAAAGGTGATCAGAGAAACGTCGTCCAACCACAATTAGTTGGGTCCCTTCATTATTAATGGCCGGGGGAAGCCTAAGAGTCTGATTGGTTGGTTGGGTGTTGGAGGTCTTCCTAGGATAGGCCAGTGTTGTGCCTTGTATGACCTCGGCGCAGAGAACAGAACGAGGAGGGCGCTCACCGTCCCGGCAACAATCAGATATTTATAGACCGTCATTCTGTGATTTTGGAGAAGTGTTCATTGGCCTCCATCTGACCTCCCCGGAGAATGATGTGGATTAACAGCAGTTGACGCCATCGCAGGAAGAAGAAGATGCCAGGCTCTTCAGATGATTGGCAGGTCCCAGAGGAGACCACGCCCACTGCCCACAGTTTCTGCACCGAGTCTTGCAACAACTTGTTAAAGTCGACACCCAAAATGCCGAACAATTCGAGAGGCTGGAAGGGTACGGTCTGAGTGTTACCTCAAGACTGACCCAGAGAGGGCCCTCCGAAATATAAGAGGCCCTGAATGTACAAAGGCCCAGCGACACTTCCCGTCTCAGGGGGGGGGGGCAGGGTACTCATCCCACCAGAAAAACTTCTATGGTCAGGTGTGGCCCCTGGGCAGAGAAAAGAGGGGGGGGGGGGGTCTACTGGTACTATGTTAAAAATAAAACAAATCCATTAATTTCAGATCTAACTTTAGATTTTTCACCATTCAGTCCTGTGCCGTCTGCTCCGCAGCCATAACAACGCACAGAAATTGATGGCAGCCAATCAGAATGTCTCTTTAGATGGAAAGTCCATGGTGATTGGCTACCTCATGAAAACATGTATAGAAGGCCATAGAAACAACAAGTTCCCAGATCCGTCTACTGGGGCCCCCAAATCCCGTGTTTAGAGGAGCCCCCGGCGTGGTGGGAATGGAGGTTGTGCAGAGCCTGGAAGGGGTTAATGAGGAGGCTGTATAATTACCTCCCCCCATCCGGGGACTGGCGTGACCTGTGAATCTGGATGTATATTAGAGTTTAATGAGAGCGCGCTCAGTGAGGCGTGCCGGACACCGCCAGTGATCATGTACCGTACCGCGCACTTATTACCAACCGCTGATTACACCACGCCAATCTCCTGTCATTACTACACCGCCAATCTCACCCACCACAACCGTCATCAGAAACCTTCCATTCAAACTGCCACCACTGTCCTCACCGGTGTCCCACCCCACCGACCAATCAAACACAAGGCGGCTAATGTCCCACCCACCAATCAAACACAAGGCGGCCAATGTCCCACCCACCAATCAAACACAAGGCGGCCGGTGTCCCACCCCACTGACCAATCAAACACAAGGCGGCTAATGTCCCACCCACCAATCAAACACAAGGCGGCCAATGTCCCACCCCACCGACCAATCAAACACAAGGCGGCCAATGTCCCACCCACCAATCAAACACAAGGCGGCCAATGTCCCACCCACCAATCAAACACAAGGCGGCCAATGTCCCTACCCCACCGACCAATCAAACAAACAAAAGGCGGCCAATGTCCCACCCCACCGACCAATCAAACACAAGGCGGCTAATGTCCCACCCACCAATCAAACACAAGGCGGCCAATGTCCCACCCCACCGACCAATCAAACACAAGGCGGCTAATGTCCCACCCACCAATCAAACACAAGGCGGCCAATGTCCCACCCCACCGACCAATCAAACACAAGGCGGCCGATGTCCCACCCACCGACCAATCAAACACAAGGCGGCCAATGTCCCACCCCACCGACCAATCAAACACAAGGCGGCCAATGTCCCACCCACCAATCAAACACAAGGCGGCCAATGTCCCACCCCACCGACCAATCAAACACAAGGCGGCTAATGTCCCACCCACCAATCAAACACAAGGTGGCCGATGTCCCACCCCACCGACCAATCAAACACAAGGTGGCCGATGTCCCACCCCACCCACCAGTAAAACACAAGGCGGCCGATGTCCCACCCCACCGACCAATCAAACACAAGGCGGCCAATGTCCCACCCACCAATCAAACACAAGGCGGCCAATGTCCCACCCACCAATCAAACACAAGGTGGCCAATGTCCCTACCCCACCGACAAATCAAACACAAGGCGGCCAATGTCCCTACCCCACCGACCAATCAAACAAAAGGCGGCCAATGTCCCACCCCACCGACCAATCAAACACAAGGCGGCCAATGTCCCACCCCACCAATCAAACACAAGGCGGCCAATGTCCCACCCACCAATCAAACACAAGGTGGCCGATGTCCCACCCCACCGACCAATCAAACACAAGGCGGCCAATGTCCCACCCCACCGACCAAACACAAGGCGGCCGATATCCCACCCCACCCACCAGTAAAACACAAGGCGGCTGATGTCCCACCCCACCGACCAATCAAACACAAGGCAGCCAATGTCCCACCCACCAATCAAACACAAGGTGGCCAATGTCCCTACCCCACCCACAAATCAAACACAAGGCGGCCAATGTCCCTACCCCACCCACCAATCAAACACAAGGCGGCCAATGTCCCACCCCACCGACTAATCAAACACAAGGCGGCCAATGTCCCACCCCACCGACCAATTACAAGGCGGCCAATGTCCCACCCCACCGACCAAACACAAGGCGGCCAATGTCCCACCCCACCATCCAATCAAACACAAGGCGGCCAATGTCCCTACCCCACCGACCAATCAAACACAAGGTCGGCCAATGTCCCACCCCATCGACCAGACACAAGGCGGCCGATGTCCCACCCACCAATCAAACACAAGGCGGCCAATGTCCCACCCCACCAATCAAACACAAGGCGGCCAATGTCCCACCCACCAATCAAACACAAGGTGGCCGATGTCCCACCCCACCGACCAATCAAACACAAGGCGGCCAATGTCCCACCCCACCGACCAATCAAACACAAGGCGGCCAATGTCCCACCCCACCGACCAAACACAAGGCGGCCGATATCCCACCCCACCCACCAGTAAAACACAAGGCGGCTGATGTCCCACCCCACCGACCAATCAAACACAAGGCAGCCAATGTCCCACCCACCAATCAAACACAAGGTGGCCAATGTCCCTACCCCACCCACAAATCAAACACAAGGCGGCCAATGTCCCTACCCCACCCACCAATCAAACACAAGGCGGCCAATGTCCCACCCCACCGACTAATCAAACACAAGGCGGCCAATGTCCCACCGACCAATTACAAGGCGGCCAATGTCCCACCCCACCGACCAAACACAAGGCGGCCAATGTCCCTACCCCACCGACCAATCAAACACAAGGTCGGCCAATGTCCCACCCCATCGACCAGACACAAGGCGGCCGATGTCCCACCCCACCCACCAATCAAACAAGGCGGCCGATGTCCCACCCCACTGACCAATAGAAAATGTAAGGTGGCCGATGTCCCACCCCACCGACCAATAAAACACAAGGCAGCCATGTCCCACCCCACCCACCAATAGAACCAAAGATGATCGATGTCCCACCCCATGACCAATAAAACAGAAGACAGCCGATGTCCCGTCCCGTCCCACCCACCAATAGAACCAAAGGCGTCCGATGTCCCACCCCACCCATCAATAAAACACAAGGCAGCCGATGTCCCATCCCACCCACCAATAGAACACAAGGCGGCCGACGTCCCACCCACCAATAGAACCAAAAGGCGTCCGATGTCCCACCCCACCCACCAATAAAACACAAGGCAGCCGATGTCCCACCCCACCCACCAATAAAACACAAGGCAGCCGATGTCCCACCCCACCCACCAATAAAACACAAGGCAGCCGATGTCCCACCCACCAATAAAACCAAAAGGCGTCCGATGTCCCACCCCACCCACCAATAAAACACAAGGCTGCCGATGTCCCACCCCACCCACCAAAAGAACACAAGGCGGCCGAAGTCCCACCCCACCCACCAATAAAACACAAGGCTGCCGATGTCCCACCCCACCCACCAAAAGAACACAAGGCGGCCGACGTCCCACCCACCAATAGAACCAAAAGGCGTCCGATGTCCCACCCCCACCCACCAATAAAACACAAGGCTGCCGATGTCCCACCCCACCCACCAAAAGAACACAAGGCGGCCGAAGTCCCACCCCACCCACCAATAAAACACAAGGCGGCCGAAGTCCCACCCCACCCACCAATAAAACACAAGGCAGCCGATGTCCCATCCCACCCACCAATAGAACACAAGGCGGCCGACGTCCCACCCACCAATAGAACCAAAAGGCGTCCGATGTCCCACCCCCACCCACCAATAAAACACAAGGCAGCCGATGTCCCACCCCACCCACCAATAAAACACAAGGCAGCCGATGTCCCACCCCACCCACCAATAAAACACAAGGCAGCCGATGTCCCACCCACCAATAAAACCAAAAGGCGTCCGATGTCCCACCCCACCCACCAATAAAACACAAGGCTGCCGATGTCCCACCCCACCCCACCAAAAGAACACAAGGCGGCCGAAGTCCCACCCCACCCACCAATAAAACACAAGGCTGCCGATGTCCCACCCCACCCACCAAAAGAACACAAGGCGGCCGACGTCCCACCCACCAATAGAACCAAAAGGCGTCCGATGTCCCACCCCACCCACCAATAAAACACAAGGCTGCCGATGTCCCACCCCACCCACCAAAAGAACACAAGGCGGCCGAAGTCCCACCCCACCCACCAATAAAACACAAGGCGGCCGAAGTCCCACCCACCAATAGAACCAAAGGCAGCCGATGTCCCACCCCACCCACCAATAGAACCAAAGGCGTCCGATGTCCCACCCCACCCACCAATAAAACACAAGGCAGCCGATGTCCCACCCACCAATAGAACCAAAGGCAGCCGATGTCCCACACCACGACCAATAAAACCGAAGGCGAACAATGTCCTGTTTTTTTGGGTTGGTGGGGTGGGACATCGGCCACCTTCCAATTTCATTTGGGCGGTGGGGTGGGACATCGGCCAATGTTGCACCCCACTGACCAATAAAACACAACGCAGCCAATGTCCCACTCCACCGACTAATAAAACCGAAGGCGGCCAGTGGGGTGGGACATCAGTCACCTTCCGGTTTTTTTTGTTTGGTAGGTGGGGTGGAAGGCTGCCGATGTCTCACCCCACCGCCCAATAACACAAGAGGCGGGCAATGTCCCACACTGCGGAGGATTCTCTGAAGATGTCCTGAATACCAGAATCTACCGAGGCTTCCAGAGTCCAATCAGCTGTCCACATGGGTCAGGACGGGGAGGGAGGTCTCTCTGGTGATCAGAACAGACAGAAAAGGTTGTCAGGAAACGAGAGTTGTCAGGACTATTGTAAGAATGGGCAGAAAAGGTTGTCAGGATGTTCTTCGAAGACACGGCAAAGGACACATTAGGGGGCACATTTGCCCCCCCCCCCCCCCCCCCCGAGGAAACGATGGGGGAACTCCAGACAAAATTGCAATTTCATCGAGAAAGAGAGAGCGAGCTCCCTGGCGAAGAGACAAGACAGTCCCTACAAGGACCTCACACACCGGACAATCCCTACAGGGACCTCACACACCGGACAATCTCTACAAGGACCTCACACACCGGACAATCCCTACAAGGACCTCACACACCGGACAATCCCTACAAGGACCTCACACACCGGACAATCCCTACAAGGACCCCACACACCGGACAATCCCTACAGGGACCTCACACACCGGACAATCTCTACAAGGACCTCACACACCGGACAATCCCTACAAGGACCTCACACACCGGACAATCCCTACAAGGACCCCACACACAGGACAATCCCTACAGGGACCTCACACACCGGACAATCCCTACAAATGACCTCATACACCGGACAATCCCTACAAGGACCCCACACACCGGACAATCCCTACAGGGACCTCACACACCGGACAATCCCTACAGGGACCTCACACACCGGACAATCCCTACAAATGACCTCATACACCGGACAATCCCTACAAGAACCTCACACACCGGACAATCCCTACAAGGACCTCACACACCGGACAATCCCTACAGGGACCCCACACACCGGATAATCCCTACAAGGACCCCACACACCGGACAATCCCTACAAATGACCTCACACACCGGACAATCCCTACAAGGACCTCACACACCGGACAATCCCTACAGGGACCTCACTCACCGGACAATCCCTACAGGGACCTCACTCACCGGACAATCCCTACAGGGACCTCACTCACCGGACAATCCCTACAAGGACCCCACACACCGGACAATCCCTACAAATGACCTCATACACCGGACAATCCCTACAGGGACCTCACTCACCGGACAATCCCTACAGGGACCTCACTCACCGGACAATCCCTACAGGGACCTCACTCACCGGACAATCCCTACAGGGACCTCACACCGGACAATCCCTACAAGGACCCCACACACCGGACAATCCCTACAAATGACCTCATACACCGGACAATCCCTACAGGGACCTCACACACCGGACAATCCCTACAAGGACCTCACACACCGGACAATCCCTACAGGGACCTCACACACCGGACAATCCCTACAGGGACCCCACACACCGGACAATCCCTACAGGGACCCCACACACCGGACAATTCCTACAGGGACCTCAGACACCGGACAATCCCTACAGGGACCCCACACACCGGACAATCCCTACAGGGACCTCACACACCGGACAATCCCTACAGGGACCCCACACACCTGACAATCCCTACAAGGACTATTTCCAAGCTGGGGAATGATTTTCTGGGAATCTGATCCCTATTATTGGGAGATTCTCCATGTTAGGAAGATGGAGTCACACGGACAGAGGATCGGGGGGGAGGGGAGTCTGGGGGGCCTTTGTCAGAGATTCCAGCGACATACAAAGGAATCGCAGGAGTCACATGGGCGCCATTGACCCAGATATCAGTCTGAGCCCAGGGTGGGGACGCAGCGCCATCTGCAGGTCCATCATCAGCTTTTAAAGCTTTTCTGGGAGGGGGGGGTCTCCTCTCCATCCTGATATCACCCCGACCACCGGAGAGCTGCGCCACGGCAGATGATGGTGCCATATAAAGCAACAGCAATAAAGAAGAAACCATATGAATGAAATGGAGGAATGTCATTGTATATATACAGAGGGGGAGGGGGGGTACCGATCGTCTCCCCCGCAGATCGTTACATAGAAATGAAGGGTCTATAATTTTATATGATAGAGACAGAATATCAACCAAAACTCCAGAGAGGTCACATGATACAAATGTTATACATGGAGGAGAATAAGTATTTGACCCCCCGACCAACAATAATTCTCCCCCCACAGACTGGTGACAGGGGGCGCTCATGTGGTGTATATAGTATATATGGGGTGTGTATATATAGATATAGAGAGAGTGTATATATGGGGCGCTCATGTGGCACACAGATCAGTCCTGGGAGAAGGTTCTCGTTATGTATAGAAGACTCCCGTCCACAGGATCTCTTTCCTCCAATCACATCTCACCATCATGGGGGAGACCAAAGATCTGTCAGAGGACGTCGGGGAGAAGATCGGAGATCGGCACAAGGCTGGGAGGGGCTACAAGACCCTCAGCAAGAATCTCGAGAGGAGACGACTGTTGGATCGATTATTCACAAATGGAAGAAATACAAAATCTCCATCGATCGTCCTCCTCGGTCTCATCGATCGTCCTCCTCGGTCTCATCGATCGTCCTCCTCTGTCTCATCGATCGTCCTCCTCTGTCTCATCGATCGTCCTCCTCTGTCTCATCGATCGTCCTCCTCGGTCTCATCGATCGTCCTCCTCGGTCTGAGCGATCGTCCTCCTCGGTCTGAGCGATCGTCCTCCTCGGTCTCATCGATCGTCCTCCTCGGTCTCATCGATCGTCCTCCGCGGTCTCATCGATCGTCCTCCTCGGTCTCATCGATCGTCCTCCGCGGTCTCATCGATCGTCCTCCTCGGTCTCATCGATCGTCCTCCTCGGGCTCATCGATCGTCCTCCTCGGGCTCATCGATCGTCCTCCTCGGTCTGGAGCTCCATGGAAGATTTCTCCTCATGGGGTGAGGATGGTCATGAGAAAAGTGAGGGCTCCACCCAGAACTACATGGGGGAGGAGCTTGTAAAGGATCTCAGTTGGGACCCCAGTCACCAAACACCCCATTGGGGACACAACACACCTCCATGGATTGGAATCCTGCAGCCCCCGCAAGGCCCCCCCCCCCCTCAGGAAGACACAAGTACAGAACGTCTGACGTCTCCAACGATCATCTAAATGATTCAGAGAAGATCGGGAGGAAGTTCTGTGATCGGATGAGACCAAAATTCAGCTCTTTGGTAACAACTCGACTCGCCGTGTTTGGAGGAAGAAGGATGGTGACTGTGACCCCAAGAACTCCATCCCTACAGTCACACGGGGAGGGGAGACATGAGGATTTGGGGGGTTCCTCTGATAAAGGTTCAGGCCGACTTTGCCGCATTGAGGGGCCAATGGGCGGGGCCACGTATTGTAAGATCTCGGAGGAGAACCTTCTTCCCTCAGACAGAACACTGAAGATGGGTGGGGGATGGGTCTTCCAGCATGACAATGGCCCAAAACATATCGCCAATGCAACAAAGGAGAGGCTCAAGAAGAAGCACATGAAGGTGATGGAGTGGCCCAGCCGATCTCCAGACCTTCATCCTATAGAAAATGTATGGGAGGAGCTGAGACTTCGAGTCGCCAAGAGACCTTCAGGATTTAGAGAAGAGAAAATCCCTCCTGAGATGTGTGGAGACCTGATCACCGACTACAAGACACGTCTGACCTCTGTGCTTCCCAACAAGGAACCGCCCCCAACTACCAAGGAACATCCCCCAACTACTAAGGGACCTCCCCCAACTACTAAGGAACCTCCAACAACTACAAGAAACGTCTGACCTCTGTGCTTCCCCAACAAGGAACCTCCCCCAACTACTAAGGAACCTCCCCCAACTACTAAGAGACCTCCCCCAACTACTAAGGGACCTCCCCCAACTACTAAGGGACCTCCCCCAACTACTAAGGGACTTCCCCCAACTACTAAGGGACCTCCCCCAACTACTAAGGGACCTCCCCCAACTACTAAGGGACCTCCCCCAACTACTAAGGGACCTCCAACAACTACAAGAAACGTCTGACCTCTGTGCTTCCCCAACAAGGAACCTCCCCCAACTACTAAGGAACCTCCCCCAACTACTAAGAGACCTCCCCAAATACTAAGGGACCTCCCCCAACTACTAAAGGACCTCCCCCAAGTACAAGAATTGTCTGACCTCTGTGCTCCCCAACAAGGAACCTCCCCCAACTACCCAGGAACCTCTCCTTACTACAAGAAACGTCCAACCTCTGTGCTTTCCAACAAGGGACCTCCCCCAACTACTAAGAGACCTCCCCCAACTACTAAGGGACCTCCCCCAGCTACTAAGGGACCTCCCCCAGCTACTAAGGGGGTCAAATACTTATTTTACTCTCTGAACTGAAACTCCATTTATAACATTTGAGCAGCCAACCTCCATCCTGGATGACCATTTGACCCCCCCCCCCCCATTGCCCTGAAGGAAGGAGCCCCCATGGGGGGGTATCTGCAGCAGATAAATGGTGGAGCCCCCTCTTGGATAGAAGTGAAGTGGTGAGAAGCCAATTCCCCCGCCATAGGGGGGGCCCATAGCAACCCCCCCCCCAGTCTGTAATGGTAAATATATTGGCCCCGACAACAAACAGCTCTCTGCTACACCAAACATTTTCCAGCATGCCGACCATTATTCACCATGGAGACGGGGATTGATGACGGATCGGACCAATTGTCGGTCTTTATCCCAGAATTCTGTGTCCGCCATTATCTCTGTTTCCATGTTTGTGGCACATTCCCCATGTGGCCCCCCCAGGATTCTCCGGGGTCTCCCTGCGGGGCCCCTCCCCCAGGATTCTCCAGGGTCTCCCTGCAGGGCCCCCCCCAGGATTCTCCGGGGTCTCCCTGCGGGGCCCCCCCAGGATTCTCCGGGGTCTCCATGTGGGGGCCCCTCCAGGATTCTCCGGGGTCTCCATGTGGGGGCCCCTCCAGGATTCTCCGGGGTCTCCATGTGGGGGCCCCTCCAGGATTCTCCGGGGTCTCCATGTGGGGGCCCCTCCAGGATTCTCCGGGGTCTCCATGCGCCCCCCCCCCCCCCCAAGATTCTCCAAGGTCTCCATGCGGGCCCCCCCCCCCAGGAGATAGATGAGGGTCAGCGTGTGATTTGTGGGTTTTATTTCGGCGGCGCCGATAACCGATGTGCAGATGTGGATTCGGCAGACGGGGAGCCTCAGCAGCCAAAACAAATAAAATCCGAATTTCAATTTCCTCTCCGCGCCTCTAAACACCCCGCCCCACCATGTAACGGGGCCCCTAGGGGCCCTTATGTGATCCTGGACACTGACTAATGAATGGACGTGGGGAGGGCTGATGCAGGGGGAGGGGGAGATTTTCACTGTAATGTCCCTCCGTCCCTCGCAGGCTGCAGATTACAACAGAGATCAGGAAGACGTCAACCTACCAAGGGAGGAGGTAACCCAGAGCAACCAGATTGCTGACATCAACCCTCCAAAGGGGAATACCGATTGGTTGCCATGGGTTACTATCATTGGTGTGCGCAGCCTATTGCATTAGGATGTTTAGCCCCCCCCAGAGCACAAACACACCTGTGTATATCGGTAGAGCAGAGGACAGTGTCGGTGGGGCAGAGGACGGTGTCCCTGGGGAAGAGGACGGTGTCCCTGGGGAAGAGGACGGTGTCCCTGGGGAAGAGGACGGCGTCGGTGGGGCAGAGGACGGCGTCGGTGGGGCAGAGGACGGTGCCGCTGGGGAAGAGGACGGTGCCGCTGGGGAAGAGGACGGTGCCGCTGGGGCAGAGGACGGTGCCGCTGGGGAAGAGGACGGTGTCGCTGGGGAAGAGGACGGTGCCGCTGGGGCAGAGGACGGGGTCGGTGGGGCAGAGGACGGTGCCGCTGGGGAAGAGGACGGTGTCGCTGGGGAAGAGGACGGTGTCGCTGGGGAAGAGGACGGTGCCGGTGGGGCAGAGGACGGCGTCGGTGGGGCAGAGGACGGCGTCGGTGGGGCAGAGGACGGCGCCGCTGGGGAAGAGGACGGTGCCGCTGGGGCAGAGGACGGGGTCGGTGGGGCAGAGGGCGGTGCCGCTGGAGAAGAGGACGGCGTCGCTGGGGAAGAGGACGGCGCCGGTGGGGCAGAGGACGGCGCCGGTGGGGCAGAGGACGGCGTCGGTGGGGCAGAGGACGGCGTCGGTGGGGCAGAGGACGGCGTCGGTGGGGCAGAGGACGGCGCCGGTGGGGCAGAGGACGGCGTCGGTGGGGCAGAGGACGGCGCCGGTGGGGCAGAGGACGGCGCCGGTGGGGCAGAGGACGGCGTCGGTGGGGCAGAGGACGGCGTCGGTGGGGCAGAGGACGGCGTCGGTGGGGCAGAGGACGGCGTCGGTGGGGCAGAGGACGGCGCCGGTGGGGCAGAGGACGGCGCCGGTGGGGCAGAGGACGGCGCCGGTGGGGCAGAGGACGGCGCCGGTGGGGCAGAGGACGGCGTCGGTGGGGCAGAGGACGGCGTCGGTGGGGCAGAGGACGGCGCCGGTGGGGCAGAGGACGGCGTCGGTGGGGCAGAGGACGGCGTCGGTGGGGCAGTGGACGGTGTCGGTGGGGCAGTGGATGGAGCCAATCACAGGAGCAGGAAATAGGATCTGCTGGTCTATGGCCACTCCATGCAGGGAATGTTGAGAGAAACGGTCCCATTGGTCCTTCACCCAGATAAAAACTCTGGAGAGGACGTCAGTCTACAGAAGATTGAAGACAGAATCCCAACTGACAATGAACGTCACTCAGAGCCAAAGAGAAGATTACTCTATAGCGGGGGAGGGGAGGGGGGCACGTTGTGTTCTCAGTGAAGTTCTGCAGAAGAAGATGAAGATGAATTTTCCCCAATCACCCGAAGACAGTTGTCCGTTATCCCCAATCACCTGAAGACAGTTGTCCGTTATCCCCAATCACCCAAAGACAGTTGTCCGTTATCCCCAATCACCTAAAGACAGTTGTCCGTTATCCCCAATCACCCGAAGACAGTTGTCCGTTATCCCCAATCACCCGAAGACAGTTGTCCGTTATCCCCAATCACCCGATGACAGTTGTCCGTTATCCCCAATCACCCGATGACAGTTGTCCGTTATCCCCAATCACCCGAAGACAGTTGTCCGTTATCCCCAATCACCCGAAGACAGTTGTCCGTTATCCCCAATCACCTGAAGACAGTTGTCCGTTATCCCCAATCACCCGAAGACAGTTGTCCGTTATCCCCAATCACCCGAAGACAGTTGTCCGTTATCCCCAATCACC
Source organism: Rana kukunoris (assembly GCA_029574335.1). Taxonomy (NCBI): domain Eukaryota; kingdom Metazoa; phylum Chordata; class Amphibia; order Anura; family Ranidae; genus Rana; species Rana kukunoris. Next base: position 39,870 of record JAJQKJ010002876.1, on the reverse strand, counting down.
CGATGACAGTTGTCCGTTATCCCCAATCACCCGATGACAGTTGTCCGTTATCCCCAATCACCTGAAGACAGTTGTCCGTTATCCCCAATCACCCGAAGACAGTTGTCCGTTATCCCCAATCACCCGAAGACAGTTGTCCGTTATCCCCAATCACCCGATGACAGTTGTCCGTTATCCCCAATCACCCAAAGACAGTTGTCCGTTATCCCCAATCACCTAAAGACAGTTGTCCGTTATCCCCAATCACCCGAAGACAGTTGTCCGTTATCCCCAATCACCCGAAGACAGTTGTCCGTTATCCCCAATCACCTGAAGACAGTTGTCCGTTATCCCCAATCACCCGAAGACAGTTGTCCGTTATCCCCAATCACCCGAAGACAGTTGTCCGTTATCCCCAATCACCTGAAGACAGTTGTCCGTTATCCCCAATCACCTGAAGACAGTTGTCCGTTATCCCCAATCACCCGAAGACAGTTGTCCGTTATCCCCAATCACCTGAAGACAGTTGTCCGTTATCCCCAATCACCCGAAGACAGTTGTCCGTTATCCCCAATCACCCGATGACAGTTGTCCGTTATCCCCAATCACCCGATGACAGTTGTCCGTTATCCCCAATCACCCGATGACAGTTGTCCATCATTATCCTCAGTGCCTGGACAGCTTCCAGCCCCTCATCCCGTGTGACGACTCTCCGATCCTCCGGGGGGGGGGGGGATATCTCTAATCTGCAGTCAGAGGTTGGGAATTAATCCTGGGATCTCATTCGTTCCAACACTATCGAGAAACACAATCACAGCAAGTAAACAGGTCCAGAAACACAGGGACCTGGACCAGCACCAGGAACCAGAGGACCGGGCCCAGAGAGGAAGGAACCCGTACCAGACTGGAGAGGACCCGGACAATACAAGGGAAGACCAGACAGGAGAGGACCATATAGGAAAGGATCAGGATGAGACAGGAGAGGATTGGGTCCATTCGAAGGAAGACCAGAACCAGATAGGAGAGGACTATAAAGGAAAGGACCGGGCCCAGAGAGGAGGGAACCAATACCAGATTGGAGAAGACCGGGACAATACAAGGGAAGACCAGGACCAGACAGGAGAGGATGAGATAGGAAAGGATCAGAACAAGATAGGAGAGGAACAGGCCCAGAGAGAAGGGAACCAATACCAGAGAGGAGATCCAGACAATATAAGGGAAGACCAGATAGGAGAGGTCTGGTCCAAGAAAGTAGGGAACCAATACAGAGAAGCAGAAGATTGGGACAATACAAGGGAAGACCAGGACCTGATAGGAAAGGACCAGGACAAGGTAGTAGAGGACCAAATAGGAGAAGATCAGGACAATACAAGGGGAGACCAGGACCAGACAGGAGAGGATGAACCCCAGAAAATAGGGGATCAGTACCAGTTAGAGGACTGGGACCAGACAGGAGGCCAAGACAAGATAGGAGATCAGGACAATACAAGGGAAGACCAGGACCAGATAGAGGAAGACCAGGACCAAACAGGAGAGGACCAGATAGAGGAAGACCAGGACCAGGACCAGACAGGAGAGGACCAGATAGAGAAAGACCAGGACCAGACAGGAGAGGACTTGAACCAGACAGGAGAGGACCAGGACCAGACAGGAGAGGACCAGATAGAGGAAGACCAGGACCAGGACCAGATAGAGGAAGACCAGGACCAGACAGGAGAGGACCAGATAGAGGAAGACCAGGACCAGATAGAGGAAGACCAGGACCAGACAGGAGAGGACCAGATAGAGAAAGACCAGGACCAGACAGGAGAGGACTTGAACCAGACAGGAGAGGACCAGGACCAGACAGGAGAGGACCAGGACCAGACAGGAGAGGACCAGGACCAGACAGGAGAGGACCAGATAGAGGAAGACCAGGACCAGGACCAGATAGAGGAAGACCAGGACCAGACAGGAGAGGACCAGATAGAGGAAGACCAGGACCAGATAGAGGAAGACCAGGACCAGACAGGAGAGGACCAGAACCAGACAGGAGAGGACCAGAACCAGACAGGAAAGGACCAGATAGAGGAAGACCAGGACCAGACAGGAGAGGACCAGAACCAGACAGGAGAGTACCAGGACCAGACAGGAGAGGACCAGATAGAGGAAGACCAGGACCAGACAGGAGAGGACCAGAACCAGACAGGAGAGGACCAGACAGGAGGCCAAGACAAGATAGGAGATCGGGACAATACAAGGGGTGACCAGAACCAGATAGAGGAAGACCAGGACCAGACAGGAGGGGGCCAATACCAGAATAAAGAAAAACAATACCTGGTAGAAGACCAAACAGGAGGCCAAGAGCTAAACAGAGAGAACCAGGACCAGATAGGAGAAAACGGGGACCACACAAGGAAAGACCAGATCCAGATACCAGAGGACCAAAGAGAAGACCCCGACCATAAGGGAGAAGACCGGAAACAGATAGGAGACAAAAGCCAGAATGGTGAGGCCCAGAACCAGATAGGGAGAGATCATTACCACACGGTAGAGGACCAGAACCAGATAGGGAGAGATCATTACCACACGGCAGAGGCCCAGAACCAGATAGGGAGAGATCATTACCACACGGTAGAGGACCAGAACCAGATAGGGAGAGATCATTACCACACGGCAGAGGCCCAGAACCAGATAGGGGGAGATCATTACCACACGGCAGAAGCCCAGAACCAGATAGGGAGAGATCATTACCACACGGCAGAGGCCCAGAACCAGATAGGGAGAGATCATTACCACACGGCAGAGGACCAGAACCAGATAGGGAGAGATCATTACCACACGGCAGAGGCCCAGAACCAGATAGGGAGAGATCATTACCACACGGCAGAGGCCCAGAACCAGATAGGGAGAGATCATTACCACACGGCAGAGGACCAGAACCAGATAGGGAGAGATCATTACCACACGGCAGAGGACCAGAACCAGATAGGGAGAGATCATTACCACACGGCAGAGGCCCAGAACCAGATAGGGAGAGATCATTACCACACGGCAGAGGCCCAGAACCAGATAGGGAGAGATCATTACCACACGGCAGAGGCCCAGAACCAGATAGGGGGAGATCATTACCACACGGCAGAGGCCCAGAACCAGATAGGGAGAGATCATTACCACACGGCAGAGGCCCAGAACCAGATAGGAAGAGATCATTACCACACGGCAGAGGACCAGAACCAGATAGAGGGAGATCATTACCACACGGCAGAGGCCCAGAACCAGATAGGGAGAGATCATTACCACACGGCAGAGGCCCAGAACCAGATAGGGAGAGATCATTACCACACGGCAGAGGACCAGAACCAGATAGGGAGAGATCATTACCACACGGCAGAGGCCCAGAACCAGATAGAGGGAGATCATTACCACACGGCAGAGGCCCAGAACCAGATAGGAAGAGATCATTACCACACGGCAGAGGACCAGAACCAGATAGGGAGAGATCATTACCACACGGCAGAGGCCCAGAACCAGATAGGAAGAGATCATTACCACACGGCAGAGGACCAGAACCAGATAGGGAGAGATCATTACCACACGGCAGAGGCCCAGAACCAGATAGGAAGAGATCATTACCACACGGCAGAGGCCCAGAACCAGATAGGAAGAGATCATTACCACACGGCAGAGGCCCAGAACCAGATAGGGAGAGATCATTACCACACGGCAGAGGCCCAGAACCAGATAGGAAGAGATCATTACCACACGGCAGAGGACCAGAACCAGATAGGGAGAGATCATTACCACACGGTAGAGGACCAGAACCAGATAGGGAGAGATCATTACCACACGGTAGAGGCCCAGAACCAGATAGGGAGAGATCATTACCACACGGTAGAGGACCAGAACCAGATAGGGAGAGATCATTACCACACGGTAGAGGACCAGAACCAGAAAGAAGTGGATCCAAACCAAGGAAAAGAGGACTGGGACCAAAGCAGAGAAAATCAGGAGCAGAGAAGAGAAGACCAGAACCTGGGAGGAGAGAACCAGTACTGGATAGGAGAAGACCAGGACCAGACAGAGGAGAACTGGGAGCAGACAGAGGAGGACCAGGGAAGCACAGAGCCCCAGGACGAGGAGGTAAGACTTGGGGGCCAATAATACACTCGGGGGAGGGGGGACTGTGTGTATTTCCCCATTTCAATTTGAGGACATCAGGATTTTCCCACAATTGCCAGCCAGACTCCAACTGTCACTTCCGGGTGTGACCGATGGGGTGTGAGAACCGTCATCGTCCAGGGAAAGCTGCGATGTGATTGGTGGATGTAGACTGTGAAGTGGGAGGCACTATACTAAGAAATCTCTCATCCTATTGGCCAATAACACCGATAAAGGGGAGCAGAGAATAACTTTCCGCAGTCAGTCCTTGGCAGATAGAAGACGGCCCGGCCAGAGGAACTACAAGTCCCAGCATGCTGGCCGGTAGGAAAGATCAGAGAGGCGGAGCTTATCCCGGGAAAGGCCCCCGAGGGGACGCCAATGACGTACGGACACACCCACCATATACAATCCATCCCTCCCCAGAGGAAGAACTCCGGGGATGGCGGTTGGATTGGTGAAAGGTTTGGCCACCATGATGTGCACTTCCATCTCCAGCCCCCGGGGGGCAGTTCTTCTGTTCCCCCCGGAGACCCCAAACTGCCCCCAGAGATTGTAGACGAGAGCAGAGGGTGGTCCAATCATTGTGATCAGCCAATGAGTAGAGGGCTTCACCCCTGACCTCCGGCATGGCTCCCCCTACTGGTGAGGGCAGGATCGGGCTGATGGTAGGGGGATTGTGTGGTGGGCGGGACCCCAAATGACCAATCACGTGTTGTCACTGCTGTCCATGTGTCTCAGCAGGAGCTGGAAGCCCCCTCAGATCTCCGCACCAATGCCGGCAGTCGCCCGCTAGCCAGGATGGATGGAATACCGATCCAGGTGAGGACTATACACGGGGGATGGGTATCAGGCAATGCAATCAGCACGCTGCTTAACAACTGCAGAGATTAATTAGAAACCTGCAGAGAGCGCCCCCCTCAGTCAGTGTGAGCAGAGTACCCCATGTACATAAACCCCCCCCCCATCCCCCCAATGTACATAGAGAATCAACCACACCCCCCCAATGTACATAGAGAATCCCCCCCCAATGTACATAGAGAACCCCCCAATGTACATAGAGAATCCCCCCAATGTACATAGAGAACCCCCCCCCAATGTACATAGAGAATCCCCCCAATGTACATAGAGAACCCCCCCCAAATGTACATAGAGAATCACCCCCCCCCCCCATGTACATAGAGAAACCCCCCCCAAATGTACATAGAGAATCCCCCCCCCCCAATGTACATAGAGAATCAACCACACCCCCCCAATGTACATAGAGAACCCCCCAATGTACATAGAGAATCCCCCCAATGTACATAGAGAATCCCCCCAATGTACATAGAGAATCCCCCCAATGTACATAGAGAATCCCCCCCCCCAATGTACATAGAGAATCCCCCCCCAATGTACATAGAGAACCCCCCCAAATGTACATAGAGAATCACCCCCCCCCCATGTACATAGAGAACCCCCCCCCAAATGTACATAGAGAATCACCCCCCCCCCCCCATGTACATAGAGAACCCCCCCCCAAATGTACATAGAGAATTCCCCCCCCCCCCCAATGTACATAGAGAATCCCCCCAATGTACATAGAGAATCACCCCCCCCCCATGTACATAGAGAACCCCCCCCCCAAATGTACATAGAGAATTCCCCCCCCCCCCAATGTACATAGAGAATCCCCCCAATGTACATAGAGAATTCCCCCCCCCCCAATGTACATAGAGAATCCCCCCAATGTACATAGAGAATCACCCCCCCCCCCCATGTACATAGAGAAACCCCCCCCAAATGTACATAGAGAATCACCCCCCCTCCAATGTACATAGAGAATCCCCCCCCCCAATGTACATAGAGAATTCCCCCCCCCCCCCCAATGTACATAGAGAACCCCCCCAAATGTACATACAGAATCACCCCCCCCCAATGTACATAGAGAAACCCCCCCAAATGTACATAGAGAATCACCCCCCCCCCCCCCCCCCCAATGTACATAGAGAATCCCCCCCCAATGTACATAGAGAATTCCCCCCCCCCCATGTACATAGAGAATCACCCCCCCTCCCCCCAATGTACATAGAGAATCCCCCCCAATGTACATAGAGAATCCCCCCCCAATGTACATAGAGAATCCCCCCCCAATGTACATAGAGAATCCCCCCCCCCCCAATGTACATAGAGAATCCCCCCCCAATGTACATAGAGAATCCCCCCCCCCCCCATGTACATAGAGAATCACCCCCCCTCCCCCCAATGTACATAGAGAATCCCCCCCCAATGTACATAGAGAATCCCCCCCCAATGTACATAGAGAATCCCCCCCCCCCCAATGTACATAGAGAATCCCCCCCCCAATGTACATAGAGAATCACCCCCCCCCCCCCCAATGTACATAGAGAATCCCCCCCAATGTACATAGAGAATCCCCCCCCAATGTACATAGAGAACCCCCCCCCAAATGTACATAGAGAATCCCCCCCCCCCCAATGTACATAGAGAATCACCCCCCCCCCAATGTACATAGAGAATCACCACCCCCCCCCCCCCCCAATGTACATAGAGAATCGCATAGGACCGGTGCTGCACTCCTCATCACAGTGACAGCAGTCTCAGGGTTAATCCCCGGCAGTGGCTGAGCGCAGTAATCTGGAGTGAATGAGGTCCGAGGATTAGAGATTATACCAGATAATTCCCTCCGAGGACCCCTCCTCCACTCTGGGGCCCCCGACAACCTTTCTTCTCTGCCCCCAGGCCCCCGACAACCCCCTCCTTCACCCTGGGGCCCCGACAACCTCCCTTTCTATACCCCGGGGCCCCCCCAACAATGACTCCCCTCCTCCACTCTGGGGCCCTGACAACCCTTCTTCTCTGCCCCCAGGCCCCCGACAACCCCCTCCTCCACTCTGGGGCCCTGACAACCTCCCTTTCTATACCCCAGGGCCCCCAACAATGACCCCCCCCCTCCACCCCCATCAACCCCTCTCCTCTGCCCCCAAGCCCCCGACAACCCCATCCTTCTCCCTGGGGCCCCGACAACCCTTCTTTCCTGCCTCCAGGCCCCCTCCGACAACCTCCCTTCCTATACTCCAGGGCCCCCAACAATGACGCCCCTCCTTCACCCCCCTCCTTCTTTCTGGGGCCCCGACAACCTCCCTTTCTATACCCCGGGGCCCCCCCCCCCCCAACAATGACTCCCCTCCTCCGCTCTGGGGCCCTGACAACCTCCCTTTCTATACCCCAGGGCCCCCAACAATGCCCCCCCCCCCTCCACCCCCATCAACCCCTCTCCTCTGCCCCCAAGCCCCCGACAACCCCATCCTTCTCCCTGGGGCCCCGACAACCCTTCTTTCCTGCCTCCAGGCCCCCTCCGACAACCTCCCTTCCTGTACTCCAGGGCCCCCAACAATGACGCCCCTCCTTCACCCCCCTCCTTCTTCCTGGGGCCCCGACAACCTCCCTTTCTATACCCCGGGGCCCCCCCCAACAATGACTCCCCTCCTCCGCTCTGGGGCCCTGACAACCTTCCTTTCTATACCCCAGGGCCCCCAACAATGCCCCCCCCCCCCTCCACCCCCATCAACCCCTCTCCTCTGCCCCCAAGCCCCCGACAACCCCATCCTTCTCCCTGGGGCCCTGACAACATTTCTTCCCTGCCTCCAGGGCCACCCGACAACCTCCCTTCCTATACTCCAGGGCCCCCAACAATGACCCCCCCCCCCTCCACCTCCTTCTTCCTGGGGCCCTGACAACCCTTCTTCCCTGCCCCCAGACAGACGATGACCCCCTCCTCCACCCCCCAACAACCCCTCTCCTCTGCCCCCAGGCCCCCCTCCAAAAAAAAAAACCCCTCCTACCTGGGGACCCATTGACCCCTCTCCTCTTCCCCCCTGGGTCCCCAACAACCCCCTTCCTATACCCTGGGGCCCCTAACATTGAATTGGTTTCTCTGTGACACAAACATTCTGATTCCTGGTAAAGATCTGTGATCTCCGAGATGCCGGCACCAATCCCCCCCCCCCCCCCATTGTCTGCCCCCCAGAATCATCACTGATAATGGTGGAGATCCGACAGAACATGGAGACCGGGAGCCAAAAACACAGATCGTGACAGGTCCACCCCCCCCCCCACGCTGATAGGAGGAGAGAGCAGAGTGACAGAGAGATGAGCTCCTACACACTGGGGGTGGATCCAACATGGGCTCAGGGGAAGTGGGTTGAATGATGCTGACCATACAGCTGAGGACATCTAGTGGCAGAAAAGCAGTACTACGGGATGACTGTGAATATTATTAGTTTTATGGTGTTTTGGGGGCGGAGTTCTCCTTTACTCTCTATATACAGTGAAGACACCTCCGGTATGTACGAGAATTGTCCACTTACCTGCACTGACCCCTGTGTCTCTCCTCAGCCGTCCAGGCGGGGGCGCTCTCCCCCCATACACCTGACATGGACTCACCTGGTGCTGGTCCTCTCCTTCCTCCTCTCCATCGCCATGACAACGTGCTTCATCTGGCAGTACAAGCTGCCCAAGCTGGAGGCGGGTGAGTGCCTGAGGGGGAGGGGCCATCTTTGGACCACTAGAGGGCGGTGAGGAGCTGCAGGTGGACATATAATTATCAGCAGAGAAAGGATTCCCAGAGCATGTCTGAACAACACACAGTCATGTGACCCGTGACTGGCCCCGGGGGGGGGGGGGGGAGGGGTTTGACAGGATAACAAATTACACTCACAAAGATCGTTACATTGTAAGGAAATACGCAGCTTTCCCAGAATCCCCTCCCCCCCCACACCAGTGCGATCTCCCCGAATTATTATACAGGATGTATATGGTACGGGGGGGGGGGGGCAGTAAAACATTCCAGGGGACCCCCCCCCCCCCCTCGCAGTGCGATTGGATTCGGGGGAGATTTTCCTAAACCACGAGGAGGATGTACTAAAAAAAGAGTATAAAATCTTCACTAAACAGCAAGGACTCCAATCATCCAATCAGAGGAGAGGAATGGGAGTTTTCCTTTCTACTGATTGGACGACCAATTCCTTCACTTTCCTTCCTCCTCCCCCCACATCAGATTCCTCCAGAAGGGCCGTGTATTGCCATGGCATGTTGGGGTCTCCTCTGACTTGGTAAAGCTGCCCCCCCTCCTGTATCCCCCCCCCAATGGGTGGTAAGAAACTGGACCTACAGGGTCTCCCAGGAAAGGATGGGGGCTGCCGACCTCACATACTCCAATACTGACCAGTGTCAGCCTCTGAATATGGGGGGGGGGGTGCCTTTACTTACCCAGGAGTGAATTGCCACCAAGTTGGGTGGGGGGGTTCCCCTTTCTTACCCTGGAGTGAATTGCCCCCGAGTTGGGTGGGGGGGGTTCCCCTTTCTTACCCCGGAGTGAATTGCCCCGAGTTGGGGGGTTCCCCTTTCTTACCCCGGAGTGAATTGCCCCCGAGTTGGGTGGGGGGGGGGGTTCCCCTTTCTTACCCCGGAGTGAATTGCCCCGAGTTGGGGGGGTGCCCTTTCTTACCCTGGAGTGAATTGCCCCCGAGTTGGGTGGGGGGGGTTCCCTTTCTTACCCCGGAGTGAATTGCCCCGAGTTGGGGGGTTCCCCTTTCTTACCCCGGAGTGAATTGCCCCCGAGTTGGGTGGGGGGGGGGTTCCCCTTTCTTACCCCGGAGTGAATTGCCCCGAGTTGGGGGGGTGCCCTTTCTTACCCCGGAGTGAATTGCCCCGAGTTGGGGGGGTGCCCTTTCTTACCCCGGAGTGAATTGCCCCGAGTTGGGGGGGTGCCCTTTCTTACCCCGGAGTGAATTGCCCCGAGTTGGGGGGGTGCCCTTTCTTACCCTGGAGTGAATTGCCCCCGAGTTGGGTGGGGGGGTGCCCTTTCTTACCCCGGAGTGAATTGCCCCGAGTTGGGGGGGTACCCTTTCTTACCCCGGAGTGAATTGCCCCTGAATCTGGTGAATCGGGGGTAGATTGGTGGGTACGGTGAACTCAGGTTGGATCTGATGGTGTATTTGTGCCCACAGCTCCGGAGGTTGTGGAGGATGTTCAGGACGGGGTACAGATGTGCCCCCGATACCCGGAGCCTGTGCCCCTGGAGCACCCCGTCCCCATCCTGAAGGAGGCGCTGGAGAAGGTCAGTGTGGTTGGACAGAGCGGTCAGACAAGTGGAATTATGGGGGGGCTGATTGGTTTTCATATCTCAGCTGGTGGCAGCCTACCTCCCCCTCTGCAGTCCGGGGCCCCTCAGATTGCCGGGCCCCCGACCTACAACTCACATCATATTAGAATTTAGACCCCCCCCCCCATCAGGACTACTCAGCCACCTGTAATAAGATAACCGTCTTCATCCAATCAGAGAAGAGATTGGGGTCCCCGGTGCACAGACAGGACTTTACCTATTGGCCGTCTCTCCACAGGTGGACAAGTTCCTGAGGGGGAAGATCCGATCTCCCGGCCTGCCGGCCATGTCTGCGATCGTCACCTACAACGACACCGTCCTCTGGACAGGGAACTTCGGGAGGAAGAACGGATCTGACCCCACCTCGCCCGCGCCCAATGAATACACCATTTACCGGTGAGAACCCCCCAACTGAGAGGAACCCCCCACTGAGCGGAACCCCCCCACTGAGCGGAACCCCCCACTGAGAGGAACCCCCCACTGAGCGGAACCCCCCCACTGAGCGGAACCCCCCCACTGAGCGGAACCCCCCCACTGAGCAGAACTCCCCAACTGAGCAGAACTCCCCAACTGAGCAGAACGAACCCCCACAGAGCAGAACGAACCCCCACAGAGCAGAACCCCCCAGTGAGCAGAACGAACCCCCACTGAGCAGAACGAACCCCCACTGAGCAGAACGAACCCCCACTGAGCAGAACCCCCCCCAACTGAGCAGAACCCCCCCCCAACTGAGCAGAACTCCCCAACTGAGCAGAACTCCCCAACTGAGCAGAACCCCCCACAGAGCAGAACGAACCCCCACAGAGCAGAACGAACCCCCAGTGAGCAGAACGAACCCCCAGTGAGCAGAACGAACCCCCACTGAGCAGAACGAACCCCCACTGAGCAGAACCCCCCACTGAGCAGAACCCCCCACTGAGCAGAACCCCCCACTGAGCAGAACCCCCCACTGAGCAGAACCCCTCAACTGAGCAGAACCCCTCAACTGAGCAGAACCCCCCAACTGAGCAGAACCCCCCAACTGAGTGGAACCCCCCCCAACTGAGCAGAACCCCCCCCCCCAACTGAGCAGAACCCCCCCCAACTGAGCAGAACCCCCCCCAACTGAGCAGAACGAACCCCCACAGAGCAGAACGAACCCCCACAGAGCAGAACGAACCCCCACAGAGCAGAACGAACCCCCACAGAGCAGAACGAACCCCCACAGAGCAGAACGAACCCCCACAGAGCAGAACGAACCCCCACTGAGCAGAAACCCCCACTGAGCAGAACCCCCCAGTGAGCAGAACGAACCCCCACTGAGCAGAACGAACCCCCACTGAGCAGAACGAACCCCCACTGAGCAGAACCCCCCACTGAGCAGAACCCCCCACTGAGCAGAACGAACCCCCACTGAGCAGAACGAACCCCCACTGAGCAGAACGAACCCCCACTGAGCAGAACGAACCCCCAACTAAGCGGAACCCCCAACTAAGCGGAACATTCCTAATAAAGGGAAAATCTACAGAACACACCAGATTTGTGTTATATGAGGAAGGATTCCCAGAGCATCATGGGTTAGTTACAGAGTGCACAGCAGGAGCCGTCTGATTTCAGGCTGTCGGTCTCTGATTGAGAAACGGGATGAAGTCCCCGTTACTCATTTACTGTGTGCGTTTGTAAATGTCTTCTGCTTGAGCTTTTGAGCTCTGTAAACAGGATTTAGGAGCTCCACCTACTGGCTGGACAGGAATATACAGTATAATACATTTGTTTAGAAGTGAAGGTAGGTGGAGCTTCCTTTCCAGGCAATATTTCGGGGCGCAGACAGTACATAGGAGCCCCAATTTGCAGAGTCGGGTCAGAATGTGACATTTCTGTAAATAGGGGGCCTCACTGGCAGCCCCTGGCCCTCTAGGGGCCACACATAGCATTCAGTATTGGTGGTACTGCAGATTGCCGGAGAATAGAGGCCACAGGTGGAGTTGGAGGCCATTAGAGACTGCCAGAGATCGCCACCATTACAGCCCCTTTACGATTCAATGCTTTAGCTGCAGGAGCCCAAGGGCCACACTGTAAGCAGTAAAGGGCCACAGGCTGGTGATTAATATGACAATGACACAACCGCCATCTTTTTCTCGCCGCAGGATCGCCAGCATCTCCAAACTTTTCCCGGCCCTCATGCTGTACAAGTTGTGGGAGGAGGGGGAGGTGAACTCGCTGGACGACCCCCTGGAGAGATACGTCTCCAACTTCACCATCAAGAACCCGCTGGGGAGGAGCCGCCACCCCGAGGAGCGGTACATGGCCGACGGATTGGCCTTCATGGAGAAAGGGGTGCAGCCTGTGAAGCCCACTGCCGTCACCCTGCGAAGGATGGCGGGTCAGCTATCAGGTAAAGGACCAGACTCAGCCAGACTATAGACCGACGGGCAACCGGGAGAGAGAGGCGAGGGCGAGAGAGAGGCGAGGGCGAGAGAGAGGCAAGGGCGAGAGAGAGGCAAGGGCGAGAGAGAGGCAAGGGCGAGAGAGAGGCAAGGGCGAGAGAGAGGCAAGGGCGAGAGAGAGGCAAGGGCGAGAGGGAGGCAAGGGCGAGCGAAAGAGAGCGAGAGAGGATGAGGGAGGGCGAGAGAGAGAGGAAAAGGCGAGAGAGAGAGAGAGAGAGAGAGAACGAGTGAGGGCGAGAGAGAGAGGACGAGAGAGAGAGAGAGAGAGAGAGAGGACGAGGGAGGGCGAGAGAGAGGGCGAGAGAGGGCGAGAGAGGGCGAGAGAGAGGACGAGGGAGGGCGAGAGAGAGGACGAGGGAGGGCGAGAGAGAGGACGAGGGAGGGCGAGAGAGAGGACGAGGGAGGGCGAGAGAGAGGACGAGGGAGGGCGAGAGAGAGGACGAGGGAGGGCGAGAGAGAGGACGAGGGAGAGGACGAGGGAGGGCGAGAGAGAGGACGAGGGAGGGCGAGAGAGAGGACGAGGGAGGGCAAGAGAGAGGACGAGGGAGGGCGAGAGAGAGGACGAGGGGAGGGCGAGAGAGAGGACGAGGGAGGGCGAGAGAGATTATTATTCCCACTGACACCAACAATGGGGCACTATTCCTCCCCCTTATACTTTTCCCACTGACGCCGGGATCATTTCTACTCCCACTGGTCACAGTCTGGCCCCCGTAAAGTCTGGAGGACAGTAAACTGGCCCTTTGTAGAAAGTTTGGAGACCCCGGGTGTAGAGGGGTCCTCCCGGGTTGCTCCTCTGACCTGTGCCGTGTCCGCTTCTCTGCAGGTCTCCCCCGTAGGCTTCGCTCCACCGACCTTCTGTGGAAGGGCACCACACAGGAAGCCATCCGCCTGCTGAGGGATGACGTCTTGGTGGCAGATCCAGGCACAAGGTGGGTGATGAATGGATTATCAGGGGTCATACAACCATCTGTGTCCACCCATAGCAACCAGTGCCCTGGGATCGTCATCTGTGTCAACCCATAGCAACCAGTGCCCTGGGATCGTCATCTGTGTCAACCCATAGCAACCAGTGCCCTGGGATCGTCATCTGTGTCAACCCATAGCAACCAGTGCCCGTTTCTATTGTCCTCCTTTGAGAACCCGTCATATGGGTGGTTGCCTGGCATGGCCAGTGTGCCCGTCCTCTGCTGGAAGCTGCCATGGCCTGGTCCAGAGGCAGTGCTAGTTCTGGGACACACAGTGAGGTCTCAGTCCTGGAACCAGCGCCCCCTTCTGGGAGTCAGACTGAGGCAGCCAATAGAAGGGCTTCTCAGGTTGACCACGTGTCCCGGATTGCCCGGGACAGTCACGCATTCTGCAGGTTTGTCCCAGGCACCTTCACAGTGTCCTGGAATGAACCCCTCAGAGCTTAAGATGTGACACCCCCCCCCCCCAACCAGTGAAGAACTACAGGTCCCAGGATGAACCAGTGAAATGTATGGGGTCCCAAAAAAAAAAAGTGGAAGGGGCCGGTTCATGATGGGACGGTGGAAGGGGCCGGTTCATGATGGGACGGTGGAAGGGGCCGGTTCATGATGGGACGGTGGAAGGGGCCGGTTCATGATGGGACGGTGGAAGGGGGCGGTTCATGATGGGACGGTGGAAGGGGGCGGTTCATGATGGGACGGTGGAAGGAGCCGGTTCATGATGGGACGGTGGAAGGGGCCGGTTCATGATGGGACGGTGGAACGGTTCATGATGGGACGGTGGAAGGGGCCGGTTCATGATGGGACGGTGGAAGGGGCCGGTTCATGATGGGACGGTGGGACGGTGGAAGGGGCCGGTTCATGATGGGACGGTGGAAGGGGCCGGTTCATGATGTTGCGGTGGAAGGGGGCGGTTCATGATGGGACGGTGGAAGGGGGCGGTTCATGATGTTGCGGTGGAAGGGGCCGGTTCATGATGGGACGGTGGAAGGGGGCGGTTCATGATGGGACGGTGGAAGGGGCCGGTTCATGATGGGACGGTGGAAGGGGCCGGTTCATGATGGGACGGTGGAAGGGGCCGGTTCATGATGGGACGGTGGAAGGGGCCGGTTCATGATGGGACGGTGGAAGGGACCGGTTCATGATGGGACGGTGGAAGGGGCCGGTTCATGATGGGACGGTGGAAGGGGCCGGTTCATGATGGGACGGTGGAAGGGGCCGGTTCATGATGGGACGGTGGAAGGGGGCGGTTCATGATGGGACGGTGGAAGGGGCCGGTTCATGATGGGACGGTGGAAGGAGCCGGTTCATGATGGGACGGTGGAAGGGGCCGGTTCATGATGGGACGGTGGAAGGAGCCGGTTCATGATGGGACGGTGAAAGGAGCCGGTTCATGATGTTGCGGTGGAAGGGGCCGGTTCATGATGGGACGGTGAAAGGAGCCGGTTCATGATGTTGCGGTGGAAGGGGCCGGTTCATGATGTTGCGGTGGAAGGGGGCGGTTCATGATGGGACGGTGGAAGGGGGCGGTTCATGATGTTGCGGTGGAAGGGACCGGTTCATGATGTTGCGGTGGAAGGGGCCGGTTCATGATGGGACGGTGGAAGGGGCCGGTTCATGATGGGACGGTGGAAGGGACCGGTTCATGATGGTTCATGACGGTGGAAGGGGCCGGTGGAAGGGGGGGTTCATGATGAAGGGGGCGGGACGGTGGAAGGGACCGGTTCATGATGAAGGGGCCGGTTCATGATGGGACGGTGGAAGGGGCCGGTTCATGATGGGACGGTGGAAGGGGCCGGGAAGGGGCCGGTTCATGATGGGACGGTGGAAGGGGCCGGTTCATGATGGGACGGTGGAAGGGGCCGGTTCATGATGGGACGGTGGAAGGGGCCGGGGGGCGGTGGAAGGGGGGGTTCATGATGGGACGGTGGAAGGGCCGGTTCATGATGGGACGGTGGAAGGAGTCGGTTCATGATGGGACGGTGGAAGGGGCCGGTTCATGATGGGACGGTGGAAGGAGCAGGTTCATGATGGGACGGTGAAAGGAGCCGGTTCATGATGTTGCGGTGGAAGGGGCCGGTTCATGATGGGACGGTGAAAGGAGCCGGTTCATGATGGGACGGTGGAAGGGGCCGGTTCATGATGGGACGGTGGAAGGGGCCGGTTCATGATGGGACGGTGGAAGGGGCCGGTTCATGATGGGACGGTGGAAGGGGCCGGTTCATGATGGGACGGTGGAAGGGGCCGGTTCATGATGGGACGGTGGAAGGGGCCGGTTCATGATGGGACGGTGGAAGGGGCCGGTTCATGATGGGACGGTGGAAGGGGCCGGTTCATGATGGGACGGTGGAAGGGGGCGGTTCATGATGGGACGGTGGAAGGGGCCGGTTCATGATGGGACGGTGGAAGGAGTCGGTTCATGATGGGACGGTGGAAGGGGCCGGTTCATGATGGGACGGTGGAAGGAGCAGGTTCATGATGGGACGGTGAAAGGAGCCGGTTCATGATGTTGCGGTGGAAGGGGCCGGTTCATGATGGGACGGTGAAAGGAGCCGGTTCATGATGTTGCGGTGGAAGGGGCCGGTTCATGATGGGACGGTGGAAGGGACCGGTTCATGATGTTGCGGTGGAAGGGGCCGGTTCATGATGGGACGGTGGAAGGGGCCGGTTCATGATGTTGCGGTGGAAGGGGCCGGTTCATGATGGGACGGTGGAAGGGGCCGGTTCATGATGGGACGGTGGAAGGGGCCGGTTCTTACGGTTGTCTTTGCCTTTCAGGTGTCACTACAGTAATCTGGCCTTCTCCTTGTTGGCGCACGTCCTGGCAGAGCAGACGTCGGAGGGCGACTACCAGCGCTGGGTGTCGGACAACATCCTGGACCGGATCGGCATGGAGAACACGGGCTTTGACCTGACCCCTCCGATCGTGTCCCGGATGGCGGTGGGCTTCTACAGCAGCGGCCAGGTGGCCCCGCTCTATGACCTGGGTTGGTATCGCCCATCGGGACAGATGTACTCCACGGCGGCGGACATGGCTAAGCTGGCCATGGGACTTCTGGGGACTTTCCACCGCCGCGTCCTGGAGGCGGAGACACTGAAGACCATGCTGACGCCGCTCTTCAAATGTTCTTCCGATTATTTCGCCAACAAGACGGGGACCCCCTGGGAGGTGAACGAGCAGCTCGGCTACGACATTGTTCGCAAAGATGGCGACCTTGATGGGTATTCCGCCACCTTCTCCATCGTTCCCAAACTGCGGCTGAGTTTTATCGTGCTGATGTCGGGGACGCGACCCGCGGAGGAGGACATTGTGTCCCGGACATATCACTTCCTGATTCCCGCCATGGAAAAGGCCTTCAGAGAGGCGGAGAAGAGACTTAACCCCGCCCCCAATCCCGCCCCTTACATAGGATTTTACACCTACGCCAACCTGACGTTTTACGAGATTAAGGCGGGGCGGAGCGGCGTGCTGGAGATGCAGCAATTCGGTCCTCACATTCAGGACCTGATCCCCGAGATCTACCGCACCATCCGCCTCCACTTCTTAGAGGAACGAATCCTGCAGGTCGTATTCGATCGGGAATTCCCGTGCATCCTGCGGCTGGGGTCCGCCTCCGTCTCCCTGGAAACGCAAGACCGCCAACTCTTCAACTTCCACCCCTACAACGCGCAGGGCGTGTCCCCGGCCTTCGACGCCCCGGGACTCAACACCTACAACGTCCAGCGCTTAGATCACAAACCCGCCTTCCAGAACTAATAAGGGGCGGAGCCACGGGACTGATATACCGCAAATGTCTGAGAGACTCCGCCCCCCAGAAAAACCCCCAATATATCCAACCTGGAACCCCACCGACCCTCACCGGGAAGAGGAACCATCCAAGGAGGAGACATGGACTGACCCCTGAAATATGCTACTGACTGCCATTATGAGGGGTTCCCTCCATCCCTGCACCCATTATGAGGGGTTCCCACCATCCCTGCGCCCATTATGAGGGGTTCCCTCCATCCCTGTGCCCATTATGAGGGGTTCCCACCATCCCTGTTCCCACCCCCATCCCAACACCTTCCCACCACCCCCCGCCCATTATGAGGGGTTCCCACCATCCCTGCGCCCATTATGAGGGGTTCCCACCATCCCTGCGCCCATTATGAGGGGTTCCCACCATCCCTGTACCCATTATGAGGGGTTCCCACCATCCCTGCGCCCATTATGAGGGGTTTCCACCATCCCTGCGCCCATTATGAGGGGTTCCCACCATCCCTGCGCCCATTATGAGGGGTTCCCTCCATCCCTGCGCCCATTATGAGGGGTTCCCACCATCCCTGTGCCCATTATGAGGGGTTCCCACCATCCCTGTACCCATTATGAGGGGTTCCCACCATCCCTGCGCCCATTATGAGGGGTTCCCACCATCCCTGTGCCCATTATGAGGGGTTCCCACCATCCCTGTACCCATTATGAGGGGTTCCCACCATCCCTGTACCCATTATGAGGGGTTCCCACCATCCCTGTACCCATTATGAGGGGTTCCCACCATCCCTGCGCCCATTATGAGGGGTTCCCACCATCCCTGCGCCCATTATGAGGGGTTCCCACCATCCCTGTTCCCTCCATCCGCCCATTATGAGGGGTTCCCATTATGAGGGGTTCCATCCCTGTACCCATTATGAGGGTTCCCACCATCCCTGTGCCCATTATGAGGGGTTCCCACCATCCCTGTACCCATTATGAGGGGTTCCCACCATCCCTGTGCCCATTATGAGGGGTTCCCACCATCCCTGTACCCATTATGAGGGGTTCCCACCATCCCTGCGCCCATTATGAGGGGTTCCCACCATCCCTGCGCCCATTATGAGGGGTTCCCACCATCCCTTCCCACCATCCCTGTACCCATTATGAGGGGTTCCCATCATCCCTGCGCCCATTATGAGGGGTTCCCACCATCCCTGCGCCCATTATGAGGGGTTCCCACCATCCCTGCGCCCATTATGAGGGGTTCCCACCATCCCTGTGCCCATTATGAGGGGTTCCCACCATCCCTGTACCCATTATGAGGGGTTCCCACCATCCCTGCGCCCATTATGAGGGGTTCCCACCATCCCTGCGCCCATTATGAGGGGTTCCCACCATCCCTGCGCCCATTATGAGGGGTTCCCACCATCCCTGTGCCCATTATGAGGGGTTCCCACCATCCCTGTACCCATTATGAGGGGTTCCCACCATCCCTGTACCCATTATGAGGGGTTCCCACCATCCCTGTGCCCATTATGAGGGGTTCCCACCATCCCTGCGCCCATTATGAGGGGTTCCCACCATCCCTGCGCCCATTATGAGGGGTTCCCACCATCCCTGCGCCCATTATGAGGGGTTCCCACCATCCCTGCGCCCATTATGAGGGGTTCCCACCATCCCTGCACCCATTATGAGGGGTTCCCACCATCCCTGCGCCCATTATGAGGGGTTCCCACCATCCCTGTGCCCATTATGAGGGGTTCCCACCATCCCTGCGCCCATTATGAGGGGTTCCCACCATCCCTGCGCCCATTATGAGGGGTTCCCACCATCCCTGTACCCATTATGAGGGGTTCCCACCATCCCTGTACCCATTATGAGGGGTTCCCACCATCCCTGCGCCCATTATGAGGGGTTCCCTCCATCCCTGCGCCCATTATGAGGGGTTCCCACCATCCCTGCGCCCATTATGAGGGGTTCCCACCATCCCTGCGCCCATTATGAGGGGTTCCCACCATCCCTGTACCCATTATGAGGGGTTCCCACCATCCCTGTGCCCATTATGAGGGGTTCCCACCATCCCTGTTCCCACCATCCCGTACCCATTATGAGGGGTTCCCACCATCCCTGTACCCATTATGAGGGGTTCCCACCATCCCTGTGCCCATTATGAGGGGTTCCCACCATCCCTGTACCCATTATGAGGGGTTCCCACCATCCCTGTGCCCCATTATGAGGGGTTCCCTCCATCCCTGCGCCCATTATGAGGGGTTCCCACCATCCCTGTTAGATGTGGGCAATACAGAATATATCATTTCTGGAGATATAAGGGAGTTGCCCTCAGACTCCGGCCATAACTGATGAGATCGTATTGGGCGGAGCGATGGGTGGGTCCATGGGCGGAGCGATGGGTGGGTCCATGGGCGGAGCGATGGGTAATGATATATTTTGGAATCACCTCACTATTAAAGTTCACAATTTTGGTGAATTTATGAATAAAATTGTTAAGAAAAGTAAAGCGATGTCCCCTATATATCTGTAATAGACCAATCACCCCCAGTAGAGGCCAGTCCCCCCGACACCCCCAGTAGAGACCAGTCCCCCCCACCCCAACACCACCAGTAGAGACCAGTCCCCCCCACCCCAACACCACCAGTAGAGTCCCCCCACCCCACACCACCAATCACCCCCAGTCCCAACACCACCAGAGGCCAGTCCCCCACCCCAACACCACCTCCCAACACCCCCAGTAGAGGTCCTCCCAACACCCCCCAGTCCTCCCCCCCACCCCGACACCACCCCAACACCACCAGTAGAGACCAGTCCCCCACCACCCCAGTAGAGACACCACCAGTAGAGGCCAGTCCTCCCCACCCCGACACCACCAGTAGAGACCAGTCCCCCCCACCCCGACACCACCGTAGAGGCCAGTCCGCCCCACCCCGTCCTCCCAACACCACCAGTAGAGACCAGTCCTCCCCACCCCAACACCACCAGTAGAGACCAGTCCCCCCCACCCCGACACCACCGGTAGAGACCAGTCCTCCCCACCCCGACACCACCAGTAGAGGCCAGTCCTCCCCTCCCCGACACCCCCAGTAGAGGTCAGTCCTCCCCACCCCGACACCCCCAGTAGAGGCCAGTCCTCCCCGACACCCCCAGTAGAGGCCAGTCCTCCCCGACACCCCCAGTAGAGGCCAGTCCTCCCCGACACCCCCAGTAGAGGCCAGTCCTCCCCGACACCCCCAGTAGAGGCCAGTCCTCCCCGACACCCCCAGTAGAGGCCAGTCCTCCCCGACACCACCAGTAGAGACCAGTCCTCCCCACCCTAACACCACCAGTAGAGACCAGTCCTCCCCACCCCAACACCACCAGTCCTCCCCCCCACCCCGACACCCCACCCTAACACCACCAGTAGAGTCCTCCCCTCCCCGACCAGTCCTCCCCACCCCCCCAACACCACCAGTAGAGACCAGTCCTCCAGTCCTCCCCCACCCCGACACCACCGGTAGAGGCCAGTCCCCCCACCCAGTAGAGACCGTCCTCCCCACCCTAACACCACCAGTAGAGACCAGTCCTCCCCACCCCAACACCACCAGTAGAGACCAGTCCCCCCACCCCGACACCACCAGTAGAGACCAGTCCCCCCCACCCCGACACCACCGGTAGAGACCAGTCCCCCCCACCCCGACACCACCGGTAGAGGCCAGTCCGCCCCACCCCGACACCCCCAGTAGAGGCCAGTCCTCCTCAGATCTAAGATTCTGGCAGACTGGGAACTCTGCTGCCACCTCCTGGTGATCTGTACACACAGCCAGTCACTGGAGGAGTCCATCTTATATCAGCATCTAACATCCTACGTCCAACACTTCCTGTGCGTCCCCCAAAGCTGTACTGACCCCCCCTGTCAGGTTTTTATTGTTATGTGTGTCCCCATTAGGGAGATTCTTCCCGTCTCTCCTTTATCACTGAGAAGACGGAGTTCTGGCCTTTTTTTATTTATTTGCACCAACATACAATTTTTCAGGACGAGCTTTCGGGGCGTTTCCCCTTCTTCAACGTCCAATCACTTCTGATTCCGAGGGAAAGGAAGAAAACGTGTCACAATCACCCGACTACAATCCCAAATCATGAGCAGAGGGGAAATCTTCCAACGGGGACACCCAGGGATCTCCTCTCACTTCCTGTTTGGCCTTGGGACACGGAGTGAAAGAAAATCTCCCCAATAGGAATTCCGAGAGCAAAAACAAAACATTTCCTCCATTACCCGTCCAAAATGGTTCTACAGAAAACTGCCCTTTGTTCTACCAGAAAAATACAACTCCTCTGCTGCCATCTGGTGGCTGAAGCTAGAAATGTGCAGCCGGTGCAACGGTGCTGCTTCTCTGCTGCCATCTAGAGACCGGACATGGTAGTGCACACAATACAAAATCATAACCCGTCATAGCACTGCTCCTCTGCTGCCACCTGGTGGCTGATCATGGGAATTCTACCCACACAGTACACCCCCCAGGAATGACTTCCCTTCCCCCACTTGTATCTCCTAAGGGCCACAATGTGAAAGTAAACCCTGGACATGGATCTCATCCCTCCAGGGACACGGACCTCACCACCCCCCCCCCCCCCCAGGGACACGGATCTCACCGCCCCCCCCCCCCCCCCCAGGGACACGGATCTCACCGCCCCCCCCCCCCCCAGGGACACGGATCTCACCGCCCCCCCCCCCCCCAGGGACACGGATCTCACCGCCCCCCCCCCCCCCCAGGGACACGGATCTCACCGCCCTCCCCCCCAGGGACACGGATCTCACCGCCCCCCCCCCCCCCCCAGGGACACGGATCTCACCGCCCCCCCCCCCCCCCCAGGGACACGGATCTCACCGCCCTCCCCCCCAGGGACACGGATCTCACCACCCCCCCCCCCAGGGACACGGACCTCACCACCCCCCCCCCCCCCAGGGACACGGATCTCACCATGGGACACAGATCTCACCACCCACCCCACCCCCCCAGGGACACGGATCTCACACCCCCCCCCAGGGACACGGATCTCAACACCCCCCCCCAGGGACACCGATCTCAACACCCCCCCCCCAGGGACACCGATCTCACCACCCCCCCCCCCCCCCAGGGACACGGATCTCACCACCACCCCCCCCCCCAGGGACACGGATCTCACCACCCCCCCCCCACCACCCCCCCCCCCCCCCCCACCCCCCCCCCGGGACACGGATCTCAACAACCCCCCCCCCCCCCGGACACGGATCTCAACACCCCCCCCCCCCCCCGGGACACGGATCTCAACACCCCCCCCCCCCCGGGACACGGATCTCACCACCCCCCCCCAGGGACACGGATCTCACCACCCCCCCCCAGGGACACGGATCTCACCACCCCCCCCCCCAGGACACGGATCTCACCACCCCCCCCCCCCCAGGGACATGGATCTCACCACCCCCCCCCAGGGACACAGATCTCACCCCCCCCCCAGGGACACAGATCTCAACACCCCCCCCCCAGGGACACGGATCTCATCACCCCCCAGGGACACGGATCTCACCACCCCCCCCAGGGACACGGATCTCACCGCCCTCCCCCCCAGGACACGGATCTCACCACCCCCCCCCCCAGGGACACGGACCTCACCACCCCCCCCCCCAGGGACCTCACCACCCCCCCCCCCCAGGGACACGGATCTCACCATGGGACACAGATCTCACCACCCACCCCACCCCCCCCAGGGACACGGATCTCAACACCCCCCCCAGGGACACGGATCTCAACACCCCCCCCCAGGGACACCGATCTCAACACCCCCCCCCAGGGACACCGATCTCACCACCCCCCCCCCCCAGGGACACGGATCTCACCCCCCCCCCCCCCCACCACCCCCCCCCCAGGGACACGGATCTCACCACCCCCCCCAGGGACACACCACCCCCCCCCCAGGGACACGGATCTCAACACCCCCCCCCCGGGACACGGATCTCAACACCCCCCCCCCCCCCCCCCCCCCGGGACACGGATCTCAACACCCCCCCCCCCAACACCCCCCCCCCCCCCGGGACACGGATCTCAACACCCCCCCCCCCAGGGACACGGACACCCCCCCCCCCCCAGGGACACGGATCTCACCCACCCCCCCCCAGGGACACGGATCTCACCACCCCCCCCCAGGGACACGGATCTCACCACCCCCCCCCCCCCCAGGGACATGGATCTCACCACCCCCCCCCAGGGACACAGATCTCACCCCCCCCCCAGGGACACAGATCTCAACACCCCCCCCCCAGGGACACGGATCTCATCACCCCCCAGGGACACGGATCTCACCACCCCCCCCAGGGACACGGATCTCACCACCCCCCCCCCCCCCCAGGGACACGGATCTCACCCCCCCCCCAGGGACACGGATCTCACCACCCCCCCCCAGGGACACGGATCTCACCACCACCCCCCCCCCCCCCAGGGACGTAGCTCTCCTCACCCCTTAGGCATACGGATCTCACCGCCCCCCCCCCAGGGACACGGATCTCACCACCCCCCCCCCAGGGACACGGATCTCACCACCCCCCCCCCCCCCCAGGGACATGGATCTCACCACCCCCCCCCAGGGACACAGATCTCACCCCCCCCCCAGGGACACAGATCTCAACACCCCCCCCCCCCAGGGACACGGATCTCATCACCCCCCAGGGACACGGATCTCACCACCCCCCCCAGGGACACGGATCTCACCACCCCCCCCCCCCCAGGGACACGGATCTCACCCCCCCCCAGGGACACGGATCTCACCACCCCCCCCCCCAGGGACACGGATCTCACCACCCCCCCCCCCCCAGGGACGTAGCTCTCCTCACCCCTTAGGCATACGGATCTCACCGCCCCCCCCCCAGGGACACGGATCTCACCAAAACCCCCCCCCCCCCAGGGACACGGATCACACCCCACCCCCCCCAGGGACATGGATCTCACCCCCCCCAGGGACACGGATCTCACCGCCCCCTCCCCCCAGGGACACAGATCTCACCGCCCCCCCCAGGGACACAGATCTCACCCCCCCCCCAGGGACACGGATCTCACCACCCCCCCACGGACACGGATCTCACCGCCCCCCCCACGGACACGGATCTCACCGCCCCCCCCACGGACACGGATCTCACCGCCCCCCCACGGACACGGATCTCACCGCCCCCCCCCACGGACACGGATCTCACCGCCCCCCCCCCACGGACACGGATCTCACCGCCCCCCCCCCAGGGACACGGATCTCACCACCGCCCCCCCAGGGACACAGATCTCCCCGCCCCCCCGGGACACAGATCTCACCACCCTCCCCAGGGACACGGATCTCACCGCCCCCCACAGACATAATGCGGCCCCTCAGATAATCACAGTATTTCCTGCTGTAACAGGGAACCTTCTAGAACATCCAGGACTGGAGGGGGCCGTTCTCCAGTACAGACCAGTAAAGTGCCCCGCAACCAGCAATGGACGGGGGTCTCAGTTATCACAGACCACCTAACAGGGTCTCCTATTACTAATCTGTCATCAGAGGGATCCGAGGGACTCACCTGCCATCCTTCTCTCTTCACCTCACCTGGCTCAGCCCCTGACAATCAGCACAGGAAGCCCCACACCTGAGCAGCTCATTACACCCTCACCTGAGGATCCGAGTTCCTTAAAGTGAAACTCCGCCCAGAACGTCTCCTCCGGGTGGTTGGTCCTCACAGTGTGCGGGATTCACATTGGGGGTTCACTTACTTTTTCCTGCCGTTTCTCTTCTCAATGTTTTTTTTTTCTTTGTCTGAATTTCACACTTCCTGTTCCTCCTCAGTAAGCTTCCCCCCATCACCCGAGCCATTCTGGCCGGGGGTTAGTCAGTGTGCTCCCCCCCCCTCCCTTGGGACTACATCCCTGCGGGGAGACGCTGTGCACACGGGGGGGGGGGGGAGAGCTGACTGACCCCCCCAAACAGAACGGATCGGGTGATGGCACTGCAGTATGACCAGAATCCGGCATCACATCTCCCTGCCCCCAACTTCTTCCCCCAGTCTGGGGATTTATAACTTCCCACCACTAATAATCACAGAGAACCACCAGAGGGCAGCGCAACTTCCACTCACCCAGGGGACATAACAGATGAATGGATGGGCACTGAGCTGTATATAATGGCAGCCTGTAGGGGGCAGGACTGAGCTGTATATAATGGCAGCCTGTAGGGGGCAGGACTGAGCTGTATATAATGACAGCCTGTAGGGGCAGCACTGAGCTGTATATAATAGCAGCCTGTAGGGGGCAGGCACTGAGCTGTATATAATGACAGCCTGTAGGGGGCAGCACTGAGCTGTATATAATAGCAGCCTGTAGGGGGCAGGACTGAGCTGTATATAATGGCAGCCTGTAGGGGGCAGCACTGTATATAATGAGCTGTAGGGGCAGGATAGCTGTAATAGCAGCCTGTAGGGGGCAGCACTGAGCTGTATATAATGACAGCCTGTAGGGGGCAGCACTGTATATAATGAGCTGTAGGGGGCAGCATAGCTGTAATAGCAGCCTGTAGGGGGCAGCACTGACTGTATATAATGAGCTGTAGGGGGCAGCACTGAGCTGTATATAATGCAGCCTGTAGGGGGCAGGACTGAGCTGTATATAATGACAGCCTGTAGGGGGCAGCACTGAGCTGTATATAATAGCAGCCTGTAGGGGGCAGCACTGAGCTGTATATAATAGCAGCCTGTAGGGGGCAGCACTGAGCTGTATATAATGACAGCCTGTAGGGGGCAGCACTGAGCTGTATATAATAGCAGCCTGTAGGGGGCAGGACTGAGCTGTATATAATGGCAGCCTGTAGGGGGCAGGACTGAGCTGTATATAATGACAGCCTGTAGGGGGCAGGACTGAGCTGTATATAATACAGCCTGTAGGGGCAGCACTGAGCTGTATATAATAGCAGCCTGTAGGGGGCAGCACTGAGCTGTATATAATGGCAGCCTGTAGGGGGCAGGACTGAGCTGTATATAATGGCAGCCTGTAGGGGGCAGGACTGAGCTGTATATAATGACAGCCTGTAGGGGGCAGCACTGAGCTGTATATAATAGCAGCCTGTAGGGGGCAGGACTGAGCTGTATATAATGACAGCCTGTAGGGGGCAGCACTGAGCTGTATATAATAGCAGCCTGTAGGGGGCAGCACTGAGCTGTATATAATGACAGCCTGTAGGGGGCAGCACTGAGCTGTATATAATGACAGCCTGTAGGGGGCAGCACTGAGCTGTATATAATGGCAGCCTGTAGGGGGCAGCACTGAGCTGTATATAATGACAGCCTGTAGGGGGCAGCACTGAGCTGTATATAATGACAGCCTGTAGGGGGCAGCACTGAGCTGTATATAATGGCAGCCTGTAGGGGGCAGGACTGAGCTGTATATAATGGCAGCCTGTAGGGGGCAGCACTGAGCTGTATATAATAATGGCAGCCTGTAGGGGGCAGGACTGAGCTGTATATAATGACAGCCTGTAGGGGGCAGCACTGAGCTGTATATAATAGCAGCCTGTAGGGGGCAGCACTGAGCTGTATATAATGACAGCCTGTAGGGGGCAGCACTGAGCTGTATATAATGACAGCCTGTAGGGGGCAGCACTGAGCTGTATATAATGACAGCCTGTAGGGGGCAGCACTGAGCTGTATATAATGCAGCCTGTAGGGGGCAGCACTGAGCTGTATATAATGACAGCCTGTAGGGGGCAGGACTGAGCTGTATATAATGACAGCCTGTAGGGGGCAGCACTGAGCTGTATATAATGGCAGCCTGTAGGGGGCAGCACTGAGCTGTATATAATAGCAGCCTGTAGGGGGCAGCACTGAGCTGTATATAATGACAGCCTGTAGGGGGCAGGACTGAGCTGTATATAATGGCAGCCTGTAGGGGGCAGCACTGAGCTGTATATAATGACAGCCTGTAGGGGCAGCACTGAGCTTTATATAATGGCAGCCTGTAGGGGGCAGCACTGAGCTGTATATAATGACAGCCTGTAGGGGGCACACTGAGCTGTATATAATGGCAGCCTGTAGGGGGCAGGACTGAGCTGTATATAATGACAGCCTGTAGGGGGCAGCACTGAGCTGTATATAATGGCAGCCTGTAGGGGGCAGCACTGAGCTGTATATAATGACAGCCTGTAGGGGGCAGCACTGAGCTGTATATAATGGCAGCCTGTAGGGGGCAGCACTGAGCTGTATATAATGACAGCCTGTAGGGGGCAGGACTGAGCTGTATATAATGGCAGCCTGTAGGGGGCAGCACTGAGCTGTATATAATGACAGCCTGTAGGGGGCAGCACTGAGCTGTATATAATGGCAGCCTGTAGGGGGCAGCACTGAGCTGTATATAATGACAGCCTGTAGGGGGCAGCACTGAGCTGTATATAATGACAGCCTGTAGGGGGCAGGACTGAGCTGTATATAATGACAGCCTGTAGGGGGCAGGACTGAGCTGTATATAATGGCAGCCTGTAGGGGGCAGGACTGAGCTGTATATAATGGCAGCCTGTAGGGGGCAGGACTGAGCTGTATATAATGACAGCCTGTAGGGGGCAGCACTGAGCTGTATATAATAGCAGCCTGTAGGGGGCAGCACTGAGCTGTATATAATGACAGCCTGTAGGGGGCAGCACTGAGCTGTATATAATGACAGCCTGTAGGGGGCAGCACTGAGCTGTATATAATGACAGCCTGTAGGGGGCAGCACTGAGCTGTATATAATAGCAGCCTGTAGGGGGCAGCACTGAGCTGTATATAATGACAGCCTGTAGGGGGCAGGACTGAGCTGTATATAATGACAGCCTGTAGGGGGCAGCACTGAGCTGTATATAATGGCAGCCTGTAGGGGGCAGCACTGAGCTGTATATAATAGCAGCCTGTAGGGGGCAGCACTGAGCTGTATATAATGACAGCCTGTAGGGGGCAGCACTGAGGTATATAATGACAGCTGTAGGGGGCAGACTGAGCTGTATATATGACAGCCTGTAGGGGCAGCACTGATGTATATAATAGCAGCCTGTAGGGGGCAGCAGGGTATATAATGACAGCTGTAGGGGGCAGGACTGAGCTGTATATAATGACAGCCTGTAGGGGCAGCACTGAGCTTTATATAATGGCAGCCTGTAGGGGGCAGCACTGAGCTGTATATAATGACAGCCTGTAGGGGGCAGCACTGAGCTGTATATAATGACAGCCTGTAGGGGGCAGCACTGAGCTGTATATAATGACAGCCTGTAGGGGGCAGCACTGAGCTGTATATAATGACAGCCTGTAGGGGGCAGCACTGAGCTGTATATAATGGCAGCCTGTAGGGGGCAGGACTGAGCTGTATATAATGGCAGCCTGTAGGGGGCAGCACTGAGCTGTATATAATGACAGCCTGTAGGGGGCAGCACTGAGCTGTATATAATGACAGCCTGTAGGGGGCAGCACTGAGCTGTATATAATGACAGCCTGTAGGGGGCAGCACTGAGCTGTATATAATGGCAGCCTGTAGGGGGCAGCACTGAGCTGTATATAATGGCAGCCTGTAGGGGGCAGGACTGAGCTGTATATAATGACAGCCTGTAGGGGGCAGGACTGAGCTGTATATAATGTCAGCCTGTAGGGGGCAGGACTGAGCTGTATATAATGACAGCCTGTAGGGGGCAGGACTGAGCTGTATATAATGGCAGCCTGTAGGGGGCAGCACTGAGCTGTATATAATGTCAGCCTGTAGGGGGCAGGACTGAGCTGTATATAATGACAGCCTGTAGGGGCAGGACTGAGCTGTATATAATGGCAGCTGTAGGGGGCAGCACTGAGCTGTATATAATGACAGCCTGTAGGGGCAGGATGAGCTGTATATAATAGCAGCCTGTAGGGGGCAGCACTGAGCTGTATATAATGGCAGCCTGTAGGGGGCAGCACTGAGCTGTATATAATGACAGCCTGTAGGGGGCAGCACTGAGCTGTATATAATGGCAGCCTGTAGGGGGCAGGACTGAGCTGTATATAATGACAGCCTGTAGGGGGCAGCACTGAGCTGTATATAATGGCAGCCTGTAGGGGGCAGGACTGAGCTGTATATAATGACAGCCTGTAGGGGGCAGCACTGAGCTGTATATAATGGCAGCCTGTAGGGGGCAGGACTGAGCTGTATATAATGACAGCCTGTAGGGGGCAGCACTGAGCTGTATATAATGACAGCCTGTAGGGGGCAGGACTGAGCTGTATATAATAGCAGCCTGTAGGGGGCAGCACTGAGCTGTATATAATGGCAGCCTGTAGGGGGCAGCACTGAGCTGTATATAATGACAGCCTGTAGGGGGCAGCACTGAGCTGTATATAATGGCAGCCTGTAGGGGGCAGGACTGAGCTGTATATAATAGCAGCCTGTAGGGGGCAGCACTGAGCTGTATATAATGACAGCCTGTAGGGGGCAGGACTGAGCTGTATATAATGACAGCCTGTAGGGGGCAGCACTGAGCTGTATATAATGACAGCCTGTAGGGGGCAGCACTGAGCTGTATATATGACAGCCTGTAGGGGGCAGCACTGATGTATATAATGCAGCCTGTAGGGGGCAGCACTGAGCTGTATATATGGCAGCCTGTAGGGGGCAATAGCTGTATATAATAGCCTGTAGGGGGCAGCACTGAGCTGTATATAATGACAGCCTGTAGGGGCAGCACTGAGCTTTATATAATGGCAGCCTGTAGGGGGCAGCACTGAGCTGTATATAATGACAGCCTGTAGGGGGCAGCACTGAGCTGTATATAATGACAGCCTGTAGGGGGCAGCACTGAGCTGTATATAATGGCAGCCTGTAGGGGGCAGCACTGAGCTGTATATAATGACAGCCTGTAGGGGGCAGCACTGAGCTGTATATAATGACAGCCTGTAGGGGGCAGGACTGAGCTGTATATAATGACAGCCTGTAGGGGGAAGCACTGAGCTGTATATAATGACAGCCTGTAGGGGGCAGCACTGAGCTGTATATAATGGCAGCCTGTAGGGGGCAGGACTGAGCTGTATATAATGGCAGCCTGTAGGGGGCAGCACTGAGCTGTATATAATGGCAGCCTGTAGGGGGCAGGACTGAGCTGTATATAATGGCAGCCTGTAGGGGGCAGGACTGAGCTGTATATAATGGCAGCCTGTAGGGGGAAGCACTGAGCTGTATATAATGACAGCCTGTAGGGGGCAGCACTGAGCTGTATATAATGGCAGCCTGTAGGGGGCAGGACTGAGCTGTATATAATGGCAGCCTGTAGGGGGAAGCACTGAGCTGTATATAATGACAGCCTGTAGGGGGCAGCACTGAGCTGTATATAATGGCAGCCTGTAGGGGGCAGGACTGAGCTGTATATAATGGCAGCCTGTAGGGGGCAGCACTGAGCTGTATATAATGACAGCCTGTAGGGGGCAGGACTGAGCTGTATATAATGGCAGCCTGTAGGGGGCAGCACTGAGCTGTATATAATGGCAGCCTGTAGGGGGCAGCACTGAGCTGTATATAATGACAGCCTGTAGGGTGCAGGACTGAGCTGTATATAATGACAGCCTGTAGGGGGAAGCACTGAGCTGTATATAATGGCAGCCTGTAGGGGGCAGCACTGAGCTGTATATAATGACAGCCTGTAGGGTGCAGGACTGAGCTGTATATAATGGCAGCCTGTAGGGGGCAGGACTGAGCTGTATATAATGGCAGCCTGTAGGGGGCAGCACTGAGCTGTATATAATGGCAGCCTGTAGGGGGCAGCACTGAGCTGTATATAATGACAGCCTGTAGGGTGCAGGACTGAGCTGTATATAATGACAGCCTGTAGGGGGAAGCACTGAGCTGTATATAATGGCAGCCTATAGGGGGCAGGACTGAGCTGTATATAATGGCAGCCTGTAGGGGGCAGCACTGAGCTGTATATAATGACAGCCTGTAGGGGGCAGCACTGAGCTGTATATAATGGCAGCCTGTAGGGGGCAGCACTGGAACCAGGGTGGTGATTTATACGCCGATCTCCAATGTTTACCGCAGAGATGACGTAGCAGGCGGGCAGGATGGCGGATTCGCAGGCGGATTTTGGAGGCGGGTTGGGAGGTGCGTTTGGAAGCGGGTTGGGAGGTGGGTTGGTTGTAGTTTGGGAGGTGCGTTTGAAGGCGGGTTCAGAGGTGGGTTGGGAGGTGCATTTGGAGGCAGGTTGGGAGGCGGGTTCAGAGGTGGGTTGGGAGGTGCATTTGGAGACGGGTTCAGAGGTCGGTTGGGAGGTGCGTTTGGAAGCGGGTTGGGAGGTGGATTGGTTGGTAGGTTGGGAGGCGGGTTGGGAGGTGCGTTTGGAAGCGGGTTGGGAGGTGGGTTGGTTGGTAGGTTGGGAGGCGGGTTTGGAAGTGGGTTGGGAGGTGGATTGGTTGGTAGGTTGGGAGGCGGGTTGGGAGGCGGGTTTGGAAGTGGGTTGGGAGGTGGATTGGTTGGTAGGTTGGGAGGCGGGTTGGGAGGCGGGTTTGGAAGTGGGTTGGGAGGTGGATTGGTTGGTAGGTTGGGAGGCGGGTTGGGAGGTGCATTTGGAGGCAGGTTGGGAGGCGGGTTGGGAGGTGCATTTGGAGGCAGGTTGGGAGGCGGGTTGGGAGGTGCATTTGGAGGCAGGTTGGGAGGCGGGTTGGGAGGTGCATTTGGAGGCGGGTTCAGAGGTCGGTTGGGAGGCGGGTTGGGAGGTGCATTTGGAGGCGGGTTGGGAGGCGGGTTCAGAGGTGGGTTGGGAGGTGCATTTGGAGGCGGGTTGGGAGGTGGATTGGTTGGTAGGTAGGTTGGTAGGTTGGGAGGCGGGTTTGGAAGCGGGTTGGGAGGTGGATTGGTTGGTAGGTAGGTTGGTAGGTTGGGAGGCGGGTTCAGAGGTGGGTTGGGAGGTGCATTTGGAGGCGGGTTCAGAGGTCGGTTGGGAGGCGGGTTGGGAGGTGCATTTGGAGGCGGGTTGGGAGGTGAGTTGGGAAATGCTGGGGTCAGAAAAGCAGGGTGGGATCAACTGAGGAGGGTGTGCATTACCGCGTTTGGCCAGAGGTGGGGGTCGCCGGAGCCGAGCTGATCGGCGCCGTTCGTAAATACACAGAAAGGCCAGAGGACAGCTCGGATGACCTCAGCAAACCCTGTGAATGAAGTCTTTCTGAGGCTCTCCGGCGCCCCCCCCCCACCTCTGGCCACATGCGGTATTACATGCCGTTGAAGTCAATGCGGATCAAATTATTTTCGTTTCTCGTGCTTTGGATTACGAGCGTCTCCTGGAGCGGATCATCCGAGGTGCCGCTGTACGAAATGTACGCATGCTCGGAATCATTGAACTTTATTTTTCTCGGCTCGCGTTGTACGTCACGCGTTCTCGACGTTCACAATTTCCGCGTGTATGCAACACAAGTTTGAGCCAAGATTCCGTTGGAGAAATTCTTGTCGGATTTTCCGATCGTGTGTACGCGGCACAAGTTGCAGCCCTACGGTCAGTACTGAACTGTTCTGTACGGCTCCAATCACTGTATCCACCTTACAATCCATGTCGCTTCCTCCGCCCCTTCCCAGGTCCCCCCCCCCTCCCCCACTCTCAGCTTTTCTCTCTACCCCCACCCCTTCATAGTCCAGATGTTACTTCTATTACTAACACCCCCAAAATGGCTGCTGGAGCCCATCACTGCAGACACTTCAATAGCTGCGTTATTCCACTGCCCAGAGTGCGGAGACTGTGATTGGTGGAGGGGCGGGTCTGGGATTACACTCAGCCTGTGATTGGTGGAGGGGCGGGTCTGGGATTACACTCAGCCTGTGATTGGTGGAGGGGCGGGTCTACACACAGTAATCAGTGTAGTGTGTGCTCACCGTGTTTGCCTGAAGCTTGCCGGGAGCTGCCAATTGATAGAAAGAGATCCCCCCTCCCCCTCCTCCTTCCCGAAGAAGAAGAAAGTGTGAGGGTTCTGTGCGTGAGCGACCCCCATGACACCAATGCGAGGCTCCGGCGATGCTGCCCTCGCCCCTCGCTCTCAGGGGGCCAGACTCAGGACAAGTTCCAGCCATGGCACACCAGGGAGCGGCGGTGGTCCTGCGAGGGGTTCGGCAGTCTGGCAGTTTTTCTCCACGTCCCCGGATGACGTGTCTATTGCCGTATGCAACTTATGTGAGCAGAGGCTAAGCCGGGGCCGCCCGGGGACCCATTTGGGAACTTCGGCGCTCATACAGCACATGCGACGCCATCATACCATCCTATGGGAGATGTGCAGTGGCCAACAACGCCAAGCCCTTCCTCCTCGTCATCAGTCCACTTTTCAATCCAAGACCCAGAGAGCATCATCATCATCGTCCTCATCGTTTGCCGCTGCCGCTGTTACCCGCAGCGCCCAGGCCTCTCCGGGGCAGGAAGACTCAGTCGTCTGTTGTAGCGATGATGAAGAAGGCGACGCGGCCGCTACTAAAAGCAAGTTGGACCACAGTGGCTCTTCGGCTATGAACAGTCCGCCTCACTCCCACCAGCAGCAGGAGCATAGCCCTTCTCCGCCACCTCCCTACAGTCACCAACCATCCATTGTGGAGTGTCTGGAACAGAAACACGCTGCCAATCACCCGCTGGTACGCCAACTCAATGCCCACCTGGCCAGGTTGCTGGTGATGCAGTCGCTGCCGTACCAGCTCGTGGATTCCAACTCTTTTCAGAAACTCATGGAGTGCGCTCAGCCTCGATGGAAGCTCCCAAGCAGCCACTACTTCTCTAACAAGGCTATCCCCGCCCTCTACGCTCACGTCACCAAGAACGTCGCCCATTCCCTCGATTTCTCCCTTTGTAGCTCAGTGCACACCACTGCCGAAATCTGGAGCAGCAGCCACAGTCAAGAACAGTACTTGGCTGTCACAGCCCATTGGGTCAACTTAGTAACTAGCAGTGACAAGGCATCATGTTCACAGGGGCAGGAGGTGGAACTTGTAACACCCCCACGAATAGCCAGGTCAAGCTCTGAGACGAGACGTTTGTCTTCCATATCTTCTTCAGAGGACCAATCCCGATCTCCACCAGCAAGTCTTCCTCCTTATCATACCTGTAAGGTGAAGCGCTGCCGCGCCATATTGCACCTCATGAGCCTCGGGGACAGAAGTCACACAGCGGGCGAGTTGCTGGCATGTATCAACCAACAGATTGCCCGTTGGTTTTCCCCCCACCTTCTTCATGTGGGCATTGTGGTCAGTGACAATTCCAAGAGCATAGCCACTGCACTGCGCATGGGGCAACTAAAAAATTCCCCCAGCTTCACTCACATCCTAAACTCAGCGGTGCATTCCTTTCTCACCAACTACCCAGGTTTGGAAAACGTCTTGGGCATGGCCAGGAGAGTCTGCTCCCATTTCAGCAGATCTTACGCAGCAAAAAACGCTCTCTTGGACCTGCAGAGACAGAACGGCCTCCCTTTTCACAAGCTTATCTGCGACGTCCCCATGCAATGGAATTCCACCCTACAGATGCTGGACCGACTCTACGAGCAACGCAAAGCAGTAGGTGACTACATGATGCACCGCGGCACCAACGCGCTCAACGTGTGCTTGTTTGAACCCGGCCAATGGCAGATGATCAGGGATGTGTGTCACCTTCTAAAGCCCTTCGAAGAGGCCACCAGGTTTGTCAGTCGGGAGAACTGCGGCTTGAACGATGTCATCCCACTCATCTTTATACTGGAGAAGGCCCTGACATTGATGCAGCAAGGTGAAGAAGAAGATGAAGTGAAGGATCTGACTGGCTGCCGTGTATCTGATGGCGAAACGTTTGGGGGGAGCTCTGCACAGGAGGAAATGGAAGATGATGAGGAAGGTCAACATTTCATACATTCGAAGTCTGAAGAGAAGGTTCGCCCTTCAATTCCTTTGAAAGAGGGTGAAGAGGAGGCGATGTCATTGCCAGTTGGGGATGAGGCTGACCACCTGTCTAGCGGGTGTGCCATTGGTGACCATGACCATAACCGCAACGAGGAATTCCAGTGGGGGGTGGGGAATGACTCTACTATGGGCTCAGAGACACTGGCAGGTATGGCCAGCTACATGCTGACCTGTTTGCAGAGTGACATGCATATTACGGATATTAAGCAGAGGGATGACTATTGGGTGGCCACACTTCTGGACCCGCGCTATAAGAGCAAGATGGGGAAATTTTTTGAAGCTTCTGAAAGGGAAACAAAACTCCGGCATTACCAGTCTACACTCTGCAGCCTGCTTGCAGCCGCTTTCACTGAGCAGACACCGATAAGCCCCCCACCTGAGGATGAGGCGCCTCTCCGCTCCCCGCTGCCCCATCAATCCAACACCAAAACCAGCAGCACCAGCATCATCCACTACAGTTTATTTGACATGATGGAGAATTTTTTCCAGCCACCGCCCCACACTGAGCCATCCAACCAAAGATATAAGCAACACTTCGAAAAGATGGTGACCTCCTACCTGGACTGTTCCCTGGTCCCAGACAACCTGAGCTACGACCCCATGAACTACTGGGTGTGCAAACTGGACCAGTGGCCCGAGCTGGCTCAGTTTGCCATCCAGCTGCTCACCTGTCCACCCTCGAGTGTCCTTTCAGAAAGAGTATTCCGCGAGGTAGGTGGCGCCATCCACCCCAAATGTACAAAGCTGTCTGCTGCAAGAGTGGAGAGACTGACCTTTATCAAAATGAACGAAAGCTGGATAAGTGACAACTTTCTGCCCCCCCTGCCTGATACTAATGAATAGATCCATCACTTATGGCTGGAACCCATTCACTGCCTATCCCCTGCCCAATTCCTGCCTGCTGCAGCCACCAACGACTGGAACCTATCCACTGCCCAATGCTTTGCGCTGCAGCCACACAGATTGGAACCTATCCACTGCCCAATGCCTGCCGCTGCAGCCACCAAAGACTGGAACCCAACCACTGCCCAATGCCTGCCGCTGCAGCCACAGAGACTGGAACCTATCCACTGCCCAATGCCTGCCGGATACAGCCACAGAGACTGTAACCTATCCACTGCCCAATGCCTGCTTGCCACAGCCACCAGAGACTGGAACCTATCCACTGCCTGCTTGCCGCAGCTACCAGAGACTGGAACCTATCCACTCCCAATGCCTGCCGCTGCAGCCTCAGAGACTGGAACCTATCCACTGCCCAATGCCTGCTTGCCACAGCCACCAGAGACTGGAACCTATCCACTGCCTGCTTGCCACAGCCACCAAAGACTGGAACCTATCCACTGCCCAATGCCTGCCGCTGCAGCCACAGAGACTGGAACCTATCCACTGCCCAATGCCTGCTTGCCACAGCCACCAGAGACTGGAACCTATCCACTGCCTGCTTGCCACAGCCACCAAAGACTGGAACCTATCCACTGCCCAATGCCTGCCGCTGCAGCCACAGAGACTGGAACCTATCCACTGCCTGCCCGCTGCAGCCACCAAAGACTGGAACCTATTCCCTGCCCAATGCCTGCCCGCCGCAGCCACAGAGACTGGAACCAATCCACTGCCCAATGCCTGCCGGCTGCAGCCACAGAGACTGGAACCTATCCACTGCCTGCCCGCTGCAGCCACCAAAGACTGGAACCTATTCCCTGCCCAATGCCTGCCCGCCGCAGCCACAGAGACTGGAACCAATCCACTACCCAATGCCTGCCGGCTGCAGCCACAGAGCCTGGAACCTATCCACTGCCCAATGCCTGCTTGTTGCAGCCACCAAAGAGTGGAACCTATTCCCTGCCCAATGCCTGCCCTCTGTAGCTACCAAAGACGGGAATCCATTCCACTGCCCAAAGCCTGCCCACCGCAGCCACCAAAGACTGGAACCCATCTACTGCCCAATGCCTACTCACTACAGCCACCAACCATGGATACATAGATAGATAGAGTTCCCTCTTACACAAAGAAGGTCATTGTAACCCTGGCATGTATCCTTTCTGAATGCTGTGGGTACACCAGCATCGCCTAACCTGCCAGAACCAGAAGCCATTCTGAACATTACTTGCCTATTCTGGACTACCGACACCCACAAACATGGGTGTTGTGCTATTTGTTCAGAAGATTCTCTCACACAAGCGTTGTTTATTCTTGGCTTGGGTTCAGTCAATAGACAGCGACACACAAAGTCATCCCATCTATCAGAGATATCGTTTTATGGGGACCTCCCAGGGTGCCAAGTCACATCGCAACCACTGATAGGAGGAGAAGATTCTTCCTGATTCCACACAAAGTATAAAAACCCAACACGGGAATCCAGCAGGAGAACCTTCTCAGGACCTCAAGATGTGGATCAGACTTCTGTGTCTTCTCGGGCTCCTCTACCTGGAGGGCGGTGTCACTGTCAAGGTAAGATCCAGACCACCACCTCACTGTCAAGGTGAGATCCGGACCACCACCTCACTGTCAAGGTGAGATCCAGACCACCACCTTACTGTCAAGGTGAGATCCAGACCACCACCTCACTGTCAAGGTGAGATCCGGACCACCACCTCACTGTCAAGGTGAGATCCGGACCACCACCTCACTGTCAAGGTGAGATCCAGACCACCACCTCACTGTCAAGGTGAGATCCAGACCACCACCTCACTGTCAAGGTGAGATCCAGACCACCACCTCACTGTCAAGGTGAGATCCAGACCACCACCTACTGGTGGATGCTTGAAAGTTATACCAACTAACGGTCCCATCTTCCATCTCAGGAGAAGTTCGGTCCTTTGTTCCCCAGCTCTGCAGAGGTTGTGGGGGGGTCCCAATCTGCCTTTATAGAACTTTATCCCATTTTATAAAGTCAGAAACCCCCAGCGTGGTGGTCAGGGAAGGCGAGACCCCCGAGTGATCGGTCCAAACCCCGAGTTTACTGCTCGGCTTCACCCCCAACTGAATTCTACTTTTGGGTGGATTGACCTACCACCATACTGTGTGAAACCTGTTCTGTTCTTCGAGAATGGCTGTCAGTTCTACTCCACAGATATCAAAATACTTTACACTCCACTGCTAATGCAAAACGGAGATGGGTAGCACGGCGGGGGGGGTGGTTATATTAAGATTAGGGGTACATGTTGTATCTGTGACATAATATTGGGGGGGGGGGGGGGGTTACGGTATATGAAGATTAGGGGTACATGTTGTATCTGTGAAGTAATATGTACACCTCAGACCCTTATATAACGTCAGCTCCTACCACCTCAGATTACTTTTAGGGATGCGCCAAAATCTCAGCGGCATGTTGCCAAAAGTAAAAAAAATGGTGATAATTTGCGCATTCACAGTAGCGGATTGCCCTGCTTAGCTTAGTCTTGTCCGCAAATACAGAGATTGCACTGCTTACCCCTCCTCCAGGTCATTTATGAACAAATTAAATAGGATTGGTCCTAGCACAAAAGCCTGGGGGACCCCACTACCCACCCGACCATTCCGCGTACTCCCCATTTATCACCACCCTCTGAACTCGCCCTTGTAGCCAGTTTTCAATCCATTTACTCCCCCTATGGTCCATTTACTCCCTCTATGGTCCATGTACTCCCCATATGGTCCATTTACTCCCCCTATGGTCCATGTACTTTATGGTCTTACCCCCCCCATATTGGTCATTCTTATCTTACTCCCCCTATAGTCCTTTGGTCACTCCCCCTATGTACTCCCCCCATGGTCCATGTACTCCCCTTATGGTCCATGTACTCCCCCTATGGTCTATGTACTCCCTCTATGGTCTATGTACTCCCTCTATGGTCCATGTACTCCCCCCTATGGTCCATGCACACCCCCTATGGTCCATGCACTCCCCCCTATGGTCCATGTTACACCCCCCTGGGGTCCCCCTATTCCATGGTATGTACTCCCCCCTATGGTCCATGTACTCCCCCCTATGTCCATGTACTCCCCCCTATGGTCCATGTACCTCCCCCCTATGGTCCATGTACTCCCCATATGTTTATGTACCCCCCATATGGTCCATGTACTCCCTATATCCATTCACCCCCTATGGTCCATGTACTCCCCCTATGTCCATGCCCCCCATATGGTTCATGTACTCCTCCCTATGGTCCATGTACTCCCCCCTATGGTCCATGTACTCCCCCTATTTCACCCCTATGGTCCATGTACTCCCCCCTATGGTCCATGTACTCCCCCCCTATGGTCCATGTACCCCCCCTATGGTCCATGTACTCCCCCTATGGTCCATGTACTCCCCATATGGTCCCATGTACTCCCCTATGGTCCATGTACTCCCCCTATGGTCCATGTACTCCTCATATGGTCCAGTGAGTCCTCATCCGCCCTATGTCCATGTCCTCTCCCCCTATGGTCCATGTACTTTGTTACTCCCCCCTTATGGTCCATGTACTTCCCGCCCTATGGTCCAGTACTCCCCCTATGGTACTATGTACTTTCCCCCTATGTCCCTGTACTTCCCCCTGATAGTCCAATGTACTCCCCCTATTTC